>ARYC01003505.1:0-65198 GCA_000711775.1 Oxytricha trifallax
TTATGAGGAAAATATGACACTTTTGGGGAATTTTAAAACACTCATTTTATGTGTATCTATGCTTATATAAAATATTCTTGATTTTTGAATTATTAGCTAAGAATCAGGAGCTTATGGAAAATAGATGTGTTGATATGGAATTTGAAAAGAATTTAAATCAAGGGTTTGGGGGCCACTTCATGAGGTAAGGTCACATCAAAATTTTGGAATATAAATTTTATATAAAATTTTTCAATTAATTTATAGGCATTTTTTCATCATTTCTTTACTGCCTGAAGCCCTTCCTCTGAGAGATAAAAATCACAAGATACCTAAAAATAATAAAGAGATTTCGAGGTCTATCCAGGTTACATTTGTTTTCATAAGAAAAGCACTATGAATGAAGAATAGATCTATCGAAGAAGACTTCAAGAATTATTATGAAATTATTGCATAAAAATATTTTATTTTATGTGCTTTTTGGTATGAAAGCCTCTACAGATGTTGTCGTTCGATGCTATAGGTTGCGGAACCATATTTAAACGTGTTAATTAAGGCTTAAGAGCGAAAACCTTTGAAAACCTCGCCACTATACACTCTTGATCAATGGATATGAGCAGAAGCACTTTTTTCAATTAGGGTTTTTTTATCATATTTTCAACAATCACATAAACACAGACTCATTCAATGGATATCTAGTTATATACTAAATGCAATGTGCACATGATATTGAGTCAAGTTGACCTGGGCAAACTTTTGATTTCTGAAAATAGTAAATACTTTTCAAGAATTAAAGAAGCCTTGCTGAGATCTCGTCTTATTAAGTCTCTTAATAAGGAAAATATGACACTTTTTGGGGATTTCATATCACTCATTTTATGTGTATCTATACTTATATAAAATATTCTTGATTTTTGAATTATTAGCTAAGAATCAGGAGCTTATGAAGGATAGGTGTGTTGATATGGAATTTAAAAAGAATATAAATCAAGGGTTTGGGGGCCACTTCTTGAGGCAAGGTCACATCAAATTTTTGGAATATTTTCTTATGTAAATTTTTGCAATTTATTGATAGGCATTTTTTCATCATTTCTATACTGTCCGAAGGCCTTCCTTTGAGAGATAAAAATCTCAAGATATCTGAAAATAATGAAGAGATTCCGAGGTATATGCAGGTAACATTTGTTTTCATAAGAAAAACACATCTGCATGAAGGATAGATCTATTGAAGAAGACTTCAAGAATTATTATCATTTTATTGCAAAAAAATATTTCATTTTATGTGCTTTTTGGTGTTAAACCCTCTACAGATGTTGTCGTTCGATGCTATTGGTCGTAGAATCATATTTAAACGTGTTAATTAAGGCTTAAGAGCGAAAACCTTTGAAAACCTCGTCACTATACACTCTAGATCAGTGGGAATGAGCAGAAGTACTTTTTTCAATTAGGGTTTTTTTATCATATTCTCAACAATCAGATAAACACAGTCTCATTCAATGGATATCTAGTTATATACTATATGCAATGTGCACATGATATTGAGTCAAGTTGACCTGGGCAAACTTTTGATTTCTGACAATAGTAAATACTTTTCATGAATTAAAAATGTTTCCTTGCTGAGATCTCGTCTTATTAAGTTTCTTAATGAGGAAAATATGACACTTTTTGGGAATTTCATACCACTCATTTTATGCGTATCTATGCTCATATAAAATATTCTTGGTTTTTGAATTTATAGCTAAGAATCAGGAGCTTATGGAAAATAGGATTGTTGATATGGAATTTGAAAAGAAGTTAAATACAGGGTTTGGGGACCACCTCTTGAGGCAAGGTCACATCAAATTTTTGGAATATAAATTTTATATAAATTTTTGCAATTATTTGACTGCCATTTTTTCATCATTTCTTTACTGCCTGAAGGCCTTCCTCTGAGAGATAAAAATCACAAGATACCTAAAAATAATGAAAAGATTCCAAGGTCTATCCAAGTAACATTTGTTTTCATAAGAAAAGCACATTTGAATGAAGAATAGATCTATCGAAGAAGACTTCAAGAATTATTATGAAATTATTGCATAAAAATATTTTATTTTATGTGCTTTTTGGTATGAAAGCCTCTAAAGATGTTGTCGTTCGATGCTCTAGGTCGTGGAACCATATTTAAACGTGTTAATTAAGGCTTAAGAGCGAAAACCTTTGAAAACCTCGCCACTATACACTCAAGATCAATGGGAATGAGCAGAAGCACTTTTTTCAATTAGGGTTTTTTTATCATATTTTCAACAATCACATAAACACAGACTCATTCAATGGATATCTAGTTATATACTAAATGCAATGTGCACATGATATTGAGTCAAGTTGACCTGGGCAAACTTTTGATTTCTGAAAATAGTAAATACTTTTCAAGAATTAAAAATGATTCCTTGCTGAGTTATCGTCTTATTAAGTTTCTTAATGAGAAAAAAATATGACACTTTTGGGGAATTTCATATCACTCATTTTATGTGTATCTATGCTTATATAAAATATTCTTGATTTTTGAATAATTTGCTATGAATCAGGAGCTTTTGGATGATAGGAGTGTTGATATGGAATTTGAAAAGAAGTTAAATACAAGGGTTTGGGGGACAACTCTAGAGGCAAGGTCACATCAAATTTTTGGGATATAAATTTTATATAAATTTTTGCAATTATTTGACTGCCATTTTTTCATCATTTCTTTACTGCCTGAAGGCCTTCCTCTGAGAGATAAAAATCACAAGATACCTAAAAATAATGAAAAGATTCCAAGGTCTATCCAAGTAACATTTGTTTTCATAAGAAAAGCACATTTGAATGAAGAATAGATCTATCGAAGAAGACTTCAAGAATTATTATGAAATTATTGCATAAAAATATTTTATTTTATGTGCTTTTTGGTATGAAAGCCTCTAAAGATGTTGTCGTTCGATGCTATAGGTCGCGGAACCATATTTAAACGTGTTAATTAAGGCTTAAGAGCGAAAACCTTTGAAAACCTCGCCACTATACATTCTAGATCAATGGGAATGAGCAGAAGCACTTTTTTCAATTAGGGTTTTTTTATCATATTTTCAACAATCACATAAACACAGTCTCATTCAATGGATATCTAGTTATATACTATATGCAATGTGCACATGATATTGAGTCAAGTTGACCTGGGCAAACTTTTGATTTCTGAAAATAGTAAATACTTTTCATGAATTAAAAATGATTCCTTGCTGAGTTATCGTCTTATTAAGTTTCTTAATGAGGAAAATATGACATTTTTGGGGAATTTCAAGTCACTCATTTTATGTGTATCTATGCTTATATAAAATATTCTTAATTTTTGAATTATTAGCTAAGAATCAGGAGCTTATAACAAATAGGTGAGTTGATATGGAATTTGAAAAGAAGTTAAATCAAGGGTTTGGGGGACAACTCTAGAGGCAAGGTCACATCAAATTTTTGGGATATAAATTTTATATAAATTTTTGCAATTATTTGACTGCCATTTTTTCATCATTTCTTTACTGCCTGAAGGCCTTCCTCTGAGAGATAAAAATCACAAGATACCTAAAAATAATGAAAAGATTCCAAGGTCTATCCAAGTAACATTTGTTTTCATAAGAAAAGCACATTTGAATGAAGAATAGATCTATCGAAGAAGACTTCAAGAATTATTATGAAATTATTGCATAAAAATATTTTATTTTATGTGCTTTTTGGTATGAAAGCCTCTAAAGATGTTGTCGTTCGATGCTCTGAGTCGTGGAACCATATTTAAACGTGTTAATTATGGCTTAAGAGCGAAAACCTTTGAAAACCTCGCCACTATACATTCTAGATCAATGGGAATGAGCAGAAGCACTTTTTTCAATTAGGGTTTTTTTATCATATTTTCAACAATCACATAAACACAGACTCATTCAATGGATATCTAGTTATATACTAAATGCAATGTGCACATGATATTGAGTCAAGTTGACCTGGGCAAACTTTTGATTTCTGACAATAGTAAATACTTTTCATGAATTAAAAATGTTTCCTTGCTGAGATCTCGTCTTATTAAGTTTCTTAATGAGGAAAATATGACACTTTTTGGGAATTTCATACCACTCATTTTATGCGTATCTATGCTCATATAAAATATTCTTGGTTTTTGAATTTATAGCTAAGAATCAGGAGCTTATGGAAAATAGGATTGTTGATATGGAATTTGAAAAGAAGTTAAATACAGGGTTTGGGGACCACCTCTTGAGGCAAGGTCACATCAAATTTTTGGAATATAAATTTTATATAAATTTTTGCAATTATTTGACTGCCATTTTTTCATCATTTCTTTACTGCCTGAAGGCCTTCCTCTGAGAGATAAAAATCACAAGATACCTAAAAATAATGAAAAGATTCCAAGGTCTATCCAAGTAACATTTGTTTTCATAAGAAAAGCACATTTGAATGAAGAATAGATCTATCGAAGAAGACTTCAAGAATTATTATGAAATTATTGCATAAAAATATTTTATTTTATGTGCTTTTTGGTATGAAAGCCTCTAAAGATGTTGTCGTTCGATGCTCTAGGTCGTGGAACCATATTTAAACGTGTTAATTAAGGCTTAAGAGCGAAAACCTTTGAAAACCTCGCCACTATACATTCTAGATCAATGGGAATGAGCAGAAGCACTTTTCTCAATAAGGGTTTTTTTATCATAATTTTCACAATCACATAAACACAGTCTCATTCAATGGATATCTAGTATTATACTATATGAAATGTGCACTTGATATTGAGTCAAGTTGACCTGGGCAAACTTTTGATTTCTGACAATAGTAAATACTTTTTATGAATTAAAAATGTTTCCTTCCTGAGATCTCGTCTTATTAAGTTTCTTAATGAGGAAAATATGACATTTTTGGGGAATTTCATATCACTCATTTTATGTGTATCTATGCTTATATAAAATATCCTTGGTTTTTGAATTATGAACTAAGAATTAGGAGCTTATAAATGATAGGAGTGTTGATATGGAATTTGAAAAGAAGTAAAATCAAGGGTTTGGGGGCCAACTCTAGAGGCAAGGTCACATCAAATTTTTGGGATATAAATTTTATATAAATTTTTGCAATTATTTGACTGCCAATTTTACATCATTTCTTTACTGCCTGAAGCCCTTCCTCTGAGAGATAAAAATCACAAGATACCTAAAAATAATAAAGAGATTTCGAGGTCTATCCAGGTTACATTTGTTTTCATAAGAAAAGCACTATGAATGAAGAATAGATCTATCGAAGAAGACTTCAAGAATTATTATGAAATTATTGCATAAAAATATTTTATTTTATGTGCTTTTTGGTATGAAAGCCTCTAAAGATGTTGTCGTTCGATGCTATTGGTCGTGGAACCATATTTAAACGTGTTAATTAAGGCTTAAGAGCGAAAACCTTTGAAAACCTCGCCACTATACACTCTAGATCAATGGGAATGAGCAGAAGCACTTTTCTCAATAAGGGTTTTTTTATCATATTTTCAACAATCACATAAACACAGTCTCATTCAATGGATATCTAGTTATATACTATATGAAATGTGCACATGATATTGAGTCAAGTTGACCTGGGCAAACTTTTGATTTCTGACAATAGTAAATACTTTTCATGAATTAAAAATGATTCCTTGCTGAGATCTCGTCTTATTAAGTTTCTTAATGAGGAAAATATGACATTTTTGGGGAATTTCAAATCACTCATTTTATGTGTATCTATGCTTATATAAAATATTCTTGATTTTTGAATTATTAGCTAAGAATCAGGAGCTTATAACTAATAGGTGTGTTGATATGGAATTTGAAAAGAAGTTAAATCAAGGGTTTGGGGGCCAACTCTTGAGGCAAGGTCACATCAAATTTTTGGGATATAAATTTTATATAAAATTTTGCAATTATTTGACTGCCAATTTTACATCATTTCTTTACTGCCTGAAGCCCTTCCTCTGAGAGATAAAAATCACAAGATACCTAAAAATAATAAAGAGATTTCGAGGTCTATCCAGGTTACATTTGTTTTCATAAGAAAAGCACTATGAATGAAGAATAGATCTATCGAAGAAGACTTCAAGAATTATTATGAAATTATTGCATAAAAATATTTTATTTTATGTGCTTTTTGGTATGAAAGCCTCTAAAGATGTTGTCGTTCGATGCTATTGGTCGTGGAACCATATTTAAACGTGTTAATTAGGGCTTAAGAGCAAAAACCTTTGAAAACCTCGCCACTATACATTCTAGATCAATGGGAATGAGTAGAAGCACTTTTTTCAATTAGGGTTTTTTTATCATATTTTCAACAATCACATAAACACAGTCTCATTCAATGGATATCTAGTTATATACTATATGCAATGTGCACATGATATTGAGTCAAGTTGACCTGGGCAAACTTTTGATTTCTGAAAATAGTAAATACTTTTCAAGAATTAAAAATGATTCCTTGCTGAGTTCTCGTCTTATTAAGTTTCTTAATGAGGAAAATATGACATTTTTGGGGAATTTCAAATCACTCATTTTATGTGTATCTATGCTTATATAAAATATTCTTAATTTTTGAATTATTAGCTAAGAATCAGGAGCTTATAACAAATAGGTGAGTTGATATGGAATTTGAAAAGAAGTTAAATCAAGGGTTTGGGGGACAACTCTAGAGGCAAGGTCACATCAAATTTTTGGGATATAAATTTTATATAAATTTTTGCAATTATTTGACTGCCATTTTTTCATCATTTCTTTACTGCCTGAAGGCCTTCCTCTGAGAGATAAAAATCACAAGATACCTAAAAATAATGAAAAGATTCCAAGGTCTATCCAAGTAACATTTGTTTTCATAAGAAAAGCACATTTGAATGAAGAATAGATCTATCGAAGAAGACTTCAAGAATTATTATAATTTATTGCATAAAAATATTTTATTTTATGTGCTTTTTGGTATGAAAGCCTCTAAAGATGTTGTCGTTCGATGCTATTGGTCGTGGAACCATATTTAAACGTGTTAATTAGGGCTTAAGAGCAAAAACCTTTGAAAACCTCGCCACTATACATTCTAGATCAATGGGAATGAGTAGAAGCACTTTTTTCAATTAGGGTTTTTTTATCATATTTTCAACAATCACATAAACACAGTCTCATTCAATGGATATCTAGTTATATACTATATGCAATGTGCACATGATATTGAGTCAAGTTGACCTGGGCAAACTTTTGATTTCTGACAATAGTAAATACTTTTCATGAATTAAAAATGATTCCTTGCTGAGTTATCGTCTTATTAAGTTTCTTAATGAGGAAAATATGACATTTTTGGGGAATTTCAAATCACTCATTTTATGTGTATCTATGCTTATATAAAATATTCTTAATTTTTGAATTATTAGCTAAGAATCAGGAGCTTATAACAAATAGGTGTGTTGATATGGAATTTGAAAAGAAGTTAAATCAAGGGTTTGGGGGACAACTCTAGAGGCAAGGTCACATCAAATTTTTGGGATATAAATTTTATATAAATTTTTGCAATTATTTGACTGCCATTTTTTCATCATTTCTTTACTGCCTGAAGGCCTTCCTCTGAGAGATAAAAATCACAAGATACCTAAAAATAATGAAAAGATTCCAAGGTCTATCCAAGTAACATTTGTTTTCATAAGAAAAGCACATTTGAATGAAGAATAGATCTATCGAAGAAGACTTCAAGAATTATTATGATTTTATTGCATAAAAATATTTTATTTTATGTGCTTTTTGGTATGAAAGCCTCTAAAGATGTTGTCGTTCGATGCTCTTGGTCGTGGAACCATATTTAAACGTGTTAATTAGGGCTTAAGAGCGAAAACCTTTGAAAACCTCGCCACTATACATTCTAGATCAATGGGAATGAGCAGAAGCACTTTTTTCAATTAGGGTTTTTTTATCATATTTTCAACAATCACATAAACACAGACTCATTCAATGGATATCTAGTATTATACTATATGAAATGTGCACTTGATATTGAGTCAAGTTGACCTGGGCAAACTTTTGATTTCTGACAATAGTAAATACTTTTCAAGAATTAAAAATGATTCCTTGCTGAGTTCTCGTCTTATTAAGTTTCTTAATGAGGAAAATATGACACTTTTTGGGAATTTCATATCACTCATTTTATGTGTATCTATGCTTATATAAAATATTCTTGATTTTTGAATTATTAGCTAAGAATCAGGAGCTTATGGAGAATAGATGTGTTGATATGGAATTTGAAAAGAATTTAAATCAAGGGTTTGGGGGCCACTTCTTGAGGCAAGGTCACATCAAATTTTTGGAATATAAATTTTATATAAATTTTTGCAATTATTTGACTGCCATTTTTTCATCATTTCTTTACTGCCTGAAGGCCTTCCTCTGAGAGATAAAAATCACAAGATACCTAAAAATAATAAAAAGATTCCAAGGTCTATCCAAGTAACATTTGTTTTCATAAGAAAAGCACTATGAATGAAGAATAGATCTATCGAAGAAGACTTCAAGAATTATTATGAAATTATTGCATAAAAATATTTTATTTTATGTGCTTTTTGGTATGAAAGCCTCTAAAGATGTTGTCGTTCGATGCTATTGGTCGTGGAACCATATTTAAACGTGTTAATTAGGGCTTAAGAGCAAAAACCTTTGAAAACCTCGCCACTATACATTCTAGATCAATGGGAATGAGTAGAAGCACTTTTTTCAATTAATGTTTTTTTATCATATTTTCAACAATCACATAAACACAGTCTCATTCAATGGATATCTAGTTATATACTATATGCAATGTGCACATGATATTGAGTCAAGTTGACCTGGGCAAACTTTTGATCTCTGACAATAGTAAATACTTTTCATGAATTAAAAATGATTCCTTGCTGAGTTATCGTCTTATTAAGTTTCTTAATGAGGAAAATATGACATTTTTGGGGAATTTCAAGTCACTCATTTTATGTGTATCTATGCTTATATAAAATATTCTTAATTTTTGAATTATTAGCTAAGAATCAGGAGCTTATAACAAATAGGTGAGTTGATATGGAATTTGAAAAGAAGTTAAATCAAGGGTTTGGGGGACAACTCTAGAGGCAAGGTCACATCAAATTTTTGGGATATAAATTTTATATAAATTTTTGCAATTATTTGACTGCCATTTTTTCATCATTTCTTTACTGCCTGAAGGCCTTCCTCTGAGAGATAAAAATCACAAGATACCTAAAAATAATGAAAAGATTCCAAGGTCTATCCAAGTAACATTTGTTTTCATAAGAAAAGCACATTTGAATGAAGAATAGATCTATCGAAGAAGACTTCAAGAATTATTATGAAATTATTGCATAAAAATATTTTATTTTATGTGCTTTTTGGTATGAAAGCCTCTAAAGATGTTGTCGTTCGATGCTCTAGGTCGTGGAACCATATTTAAACGTGTTAATTAAGGCTTAAGAGCGAAAACCTTTGAAAACCTCGCCACTATACATTCTAGATCAATGGGAATGAGCAGAAGCACTTTTTTCAATTAGGGTTTTTTTATCATATTTTCAACAATCACATAAACACAGACTCATTCAATGGATATCTAGTTATATACTAAATGCAATGTGCACATGATATTGAGTCAAGTTGACCTGGGCAAACTTTTGATTTCTGAAAATAGTAAATACTTTTCATGAATTAAAAATGTTTCCTTCCTGAGATCTCGTCTTATTAAGTTTCTTAATGAGGAAAATATGACACTTTTTGGGAATTTCATATCACTCATTTTATGTGCATCTATGCTTATATAAAATATTCTCGATTTTTGAATTTTAGCTAATAATTGAAATCAACGAAGGAAGAGTTTAGTGTTATGATGTTGTTTTTGTTGAATTATTTATATTTTGCTAAATTTATTTAAATTTTTATTTTTTTATACTTACAATATTATTTTTTTTTTCCTCATTTTATTTTTTATAATTTGCTATTGGTCTAATCTTATTATTTTTTAGTATTTGATAGATAGATAATAACTTGATAGTTAAATTAAAATTAGAGATCAAAATTTTATTAGAGATCTCTATTATATAATCAATATTATTTATCAAATATATATGTGTATTAAATAGGAGCCATAAATTTTTAAAGATGGCATTAGGATTTTTAGAAATATTTCCTTACAATACTTTTTTTGTGGAACTTCAGATTACATCGCACTAGAAGTTGTACCAGAAGTTGTTATTTCTTAAACGGCTGAATGAGAGGTCCCAATATGTGTTTTTGAAATTTTTCATGTTTTTCCATCTCCACAAATTTCTTAGCATTAGTAATTTTTTGTCATTCTCGTCGCAACAACATATATTAGTAATAAATAATCCTTTTTTTAGAATTAATTAAAAAATATTGTTATAAATAAATATGCTTCTTTTTTGTTATATTAATTTTATATATTAGATTTGATTACATTTTTCATTTTTTTATATATTTATACTTTATTTAAAGGTATATTTTCCTTAACAAAATTAAATGTGTATTTCTTTTTTTTAAAGTTTCAATTTATATTTCTAATGACATTTTTCTCTTTAATATTTTTAATTTACTTGTAATTTTAATTTTCATAATTTAAAAATATTGTATCTTTTTATATTATTCTCTTACAAATTCGATCGCATTTAGTATATCTTCATGTTTTTTTTATTGATCTACACAATAATTTTAATAAATATTCTTGTTTATTTTATTCCATGATGTAATTTATTCATTATTGCAGCTTGCTATTCTTTATTTACATTGATTCCTTGAATTTTCTAATTATGAAAAATATCTTCTTCTTCAATTAGTTATCATCGGCTTTTAATATTTTTTTTTTTACAGATTCATCTTTACCAACAGTAAATGATTGCTAATAAATTACATGTGAAATTTATTAGAATGCTTGAATATATGTTTCTTATAATTTTTGCAGTTTATTTTAGTTGAGAGTACAACTAACTTCGCAATATATTTGGATTAATCTAAGAATCTCCACTCTTTCAACATATTAATTCAAATAAAAAATGAGTCCTTTAATTTTATCAATATCATAATATCTTCTTCTTTAAGTTTTAAAAATAAATAAAATTTTGCGGTATTTATTCTTTTATTTTACTTAATTCTATATATTATAATTCAGTATCTTTATTTCTTATGTCTCTATTACTTATTGAACTACTTTTGATTAATCGTATTAATTAATTTATAAATCTTTTTAAGGATGCATTTGATTGTATATTTTATAATTTAATAGAGGAGATCCTTAGAAATAATTATCGAATAGTCCCTAAATAAAATTTTAAAATTACAAAATCATCATATTGAAAAATTGAAGCTACTTGCCAGAAGAGGCATGGTAAGAAAGAAGATGCGACAGCTAAGAAACTGTTTAAATATTTAAGGATCCTTCACAGCAGTCAGGATAAAAGTAAGGATTAAGAATCTCCCCAAATTATAATCATAAAATCGAAAGGATTTCCCTTGAAAGACAGATGAAGTGTTAATGTAAATAATGGTTTAGAATACAGATTCAAACAATGAAATGAATGAATCTTAAAATCAAAGAATGAAGTTAAAAGGATAATCGAATTGTCAGTAGTATATTGCTAGGAATTTGATTTAATCATGCAAAAAAAGGGAATAATCACAAATTATTACAAAATTTATCATCATTTTGCTGTTTTAAACGATGAATTAAATTATAAATGTTGTCAGTAAAGATAAGAAGGATGGTAGTTAAGAATTGTAAAAAAAAAGTATGAGAAGAAGATATATTGCTAACAACAACTAAAGATTTAGAAGATTAGAGAAAATTAATTTTGAAAAGAGGAAATCACAATCAGTAGAAATAGTGAAACTTCAAGATAAAAAAGAGGAAATTATGTTAAGTCTTCATTTATTTTTTATGTTAAATAAATACTTTGATAATTGATGATAAAAGTCAATTAATATATATTGGTTGACTTATTATAAATTATAAACAAAAATTATATTTGAATAAATTTTTAATTATATATTTACTATAGAATTATAAAGAATTATTAATCTAATTGGATTAACCATTGTATATTCTTAGTTAATCTAAAATATTGAAAATTTGAAATAGTTTAAGCTTTATAAAAGTTATTACTAATACTTTTGTATTTAAAAGCATTTTTGATATTTGTGATATTAACTATAAAACAAAAGAAACAAATTATAAATACAATTAATATTTAATAAATATGATTGATTATTATTTTAGTGATTTTTTATTTATTTTTGGCGATTAAATGTTAACTAAGTCTGTTAAAGTAATTCGATGAATTTAAATATGTGCGAAAGTATTTAGATCTTGTTAGTTGAAAGCTAAGCTTCACGATGAAGTAAGTTTAGACAGTTTTCGATAATAGACAATTACTTTCTTGGTGTGGGAGGCTGGAATTCTTATTTAATATTTAAATAGAAAATTAATATTTTTTGTTGAAGCAATTCAAAACTTTGAAACGAGTTTTTCGAGGTGTTCCCGAGTGGTACCCAAACCACTACAAAAGTTGATTTCTAGGAAGAGCGAAAAATCCTATTTAGATTTCTTTTTAAATAAATTTCTACTAAACTAAGACTAAAAGAAGGATAATAGAAATTGATAGGTATAATGATCGAGCTTAATCTGTTAAATTCAACATTCTATAAGTAGGCAAAGCTTAAATGATTTACATGTAATAGAAATATGTTTTTAATATGTTCTTGCCTGAGTTGAGTTTGGTTTCTGTAGATATAGAACAAAATGCAGGTAAAGATCAGCATTGAAAGTGATGTTTTTGGTTCAGAGAGCTCCTTCAAGGTTATTTCATTGTAATCTTGGAAAGGAGTCTGAAGCACCACAGCAAAAGATGGAGATTATATTTTCAATTGGGTGTGACAAGGTTACTCTGTTGATTAATTAATCTTTTTCACAAAGAAAGTCAAACCTGGATCTTCATAAAATTATTATTAATTTTATACTAATTTGTTGTCTTCTTCTTTCCATTTATCTTTGTTTTTATGACTAAATATTATCTTGATTCCTAGTATTAAGCTATATTAAACTTACTAATATATTTTTCACAATTATATAAATCTAAGTACTTATATAATATTAAAACTATCTATGAAACCAATTTTATTGAGTATTATCTTTTAATATTACGCGAGCAACCAAGTGTATACTGCTAATGTTTATTTAAGCACGGTTTTGGAGCTATTCCGTCTGGTATGCTGATGTCATACCCCTCGAACAGATTGAGTTGGATTCTCGAAAGTCAAGTGTGAAATTATCTTATTATATCTATATGGCGTGCTTAAGCCTTAGTTTAAATTCCATAAAGCATTAAATAATAATAATAATAATAATAATAATAATAATGTATATCACTTGTTTTATTATAATTCTATTTAATTAATCTATGTATTATTTAGTATTTCCGGTCCTTTGATTGTATTTTAATAACTCCATCACCTTGCTATACAAATCATTTTAGTCTTTCTTATTTAATTTATAAATATAAATCAAATTTCAGATGATGTGCAGTTTTCTGTTTTTTATATTTTATTTAAAACAGTTTAGTTCTTGACCTCTTTTTCATTTTTTCTATATGATAAAATAAAATTTACTTCAGAAAATGTCCTTATCAACATTTCATCATACTTACCATCTTGTTGGTTTAGCTTATTCAAATTCCTTAATTGATTTTTATTTGCTAAATAGAGTGTCTGGTGATAAATTAAAAGTAAATATAATTAAATTAACTTTATAGTAATAACCTATTGATATTATTAATTTAACCTTCAATAATGTGTTATATTTTTGTGATCATATTTGTAGTTTGATATCAATGACTTGCTTTATTGTCATAATTATTTTTCATTAATGTTAACTTTGCTTAGGCCAAGAGTACTAAGTTTGATTTTCAATTGCACTCTTAAAACTGGCATTATTTATAGCAAAAGGTAATTAAATAATCTCCTTGAGTCTCTTAACATAATTTACACTACCTAGAGTTTTATCATTGTTTAACTATATACCTGTTATTATATCAATACTCTCCATAATTAAGTCTATTAATATTCTATTTGCAAATTATTTGTTATGCCTATATATTCTGGAGAGTGGGTAAAAAAGAGAAAATATTTATTCAACATCCAATTTAAATTTTTATCTTTAAATATATTAATTTTATTTTATTAAGGCAACTCGTAAAAGAAGATGATACATCTAGATTGTCTCTTTTATAATTATCTTTAGCGCATAATAGTTTAGAATTTTATTTTTAATAAATAGGATACTTTTTTATGTCTTAATATTTTTAATTTTGTTGACCTTTCATTTTAGTCGCCATATTTGAGCAAGGCTTTTATTAGACTATCTTTTAAGCTAATTTCGATTTCCTTGTAAAACCTCTTAAGTTTAACTATTTCATTGACCACATTTTCTAAATTTAGGTCATTCTGTTATATTTTTACACTATGCATTGGTTTAAGGCGTGCATTATTTACTGAAATTTATTTAAGCAAGCTTCATGCATAGAAGATGATATGTTTTGTTTGATTTAAACAAGGCAGTTGCAACCAGATCAAAATACTGTTATTCGGTTAAACTTTTATCATACAGCGTATTTTGCAATAATGTCTGTGCTTTGCCGTAAAGCTTTACTATTGTTCAAGTAATATTTTGTTTATCAACTTTAATTGAATATCATAATTAAAAATATTTAAATTATAAATTTTAGATATCAAAAAATAGAGTTTAACTGCTAAGAAGTAATAATGAAGTTATTAGTCCAAATAAAGGATGTATTATTAAGTGCCAATTAGATTATCAAAGATTATTAGGGCGATAATCTGTATACACAGGCAATATATATTATTTTAAAAAAATATAGATAAGTTATTTATTGATAAGAATGAAAATTACTATTCTTTTAAATTTATCTTTATTAAAGTCTATAAATTTAATTTAAAAATAACTTATCCATCAGTATATGATTTAAAGTAATTTGGGCAGAGAAATTGTCAAGGTCAAGAAATTCATTTCTATAAAGCTTTTAATTATTCATATTTATTATTAATATATCCAGATTTAAACGTTTAATGCGACTTTTCTCTTTGATTATGCGTTTAGTCATATTTTATAAATGAATGTCCATATAAACTAGTTGTTTTTTTTCCAAGAAAATCAAAATAAATAATAAAAGGTTCAATAAATCAAGCATTAATCATTTATATAAGTTTATATTCAATTTTGTTGATATTTTTCGATAGAGAATCTTGGTACACAATAAAGACTAAATTTTCATTGCTTTATAAACAGATTTTAATGAGCAAGAAGTTAGGTAATTTTTTATTCTATATCATTCATTATAATGCTATTATCAATGCATTTCATTAACGCTTGAAACTTAGAGCATACTATTGGAAGCATCAAGAAATTGTTTTATTTATATAAAAGCATTCTTCATTTAACTCAGAGTTTCAATTCTTACATGAAAATTTATTAAAACAAGAATCTCTCAGGTTGCATCTGAAATGTAAATTGTGTGTCTTTTATCCCTCTATATTTGAAAAAATGGCAAACTATTGTAGAATTTACTATTTATTTGTTGTTAATACGGTCTCAAGAGTATATTCATTATTTAAAAATTAAATGTTAAACTTTTAGATAAATATAATTAATTAAGAATAAGCTAGATTATAGTAATAACACTGAATTAAAGATATTTAAATTTTTCATTGATTTCTATTTTATTATTTAATCATAATAAGTTACATTAATCTATAAAATAATTTATTAAATTAATAAAAGAACAAATATTTAGAAAATAGTTAATAATTAAATAGACTTTTAATATTAAACAATAAAAAGGATATTATTATTATTTATAGTTTAACTGTAATCACCATTAAATTACAGTAATTAATTGATAAACTTCTGATTTAAATAACATGGATTAATATTTTCATCTCTTACCTTGGCTAAAATCCTTCTTTTATTTACATTTCTAGATGCTGCAACTGAGTGAACTCCAAAAACTGAAGAGGTTATGATCAATTTTCAAATGTTGATTTTGATTAACTTTTAGACATTTTTTGTTGTTGCTAATTTTGAGATTTCTCAAATAATAGTTTTGTCATTTTCGTAAAATTTAAACTGCTCCTCGAGTTGTCTTGACCTTACACTATTGTTAATTACTAAGCGCTGATTACGAATAGGCAGTCAAAACGGCATTTTAGATAAGGTATGACCACGGACGAGGTCCTAGAAGATTTGATTTTTATGATCTAAATATTTTGTTTTCTCGGTAAATAGAAGTCAGAATTACAAGTTAATTAATCGATCGCGAGATGGATTTCGCCAAAGTTCATTGCAATTTCACAATATAAGTCATCGTTTGACTATGAGCGTCATCTCTCCTCTGCTCATAGTAGACACTTTATTGATTTAGTATTTCCATCAGTGTCTTACTGATGAAGAATGTATCCTTGGCACAGGCTAGGGTCTTCTTAGGCACAATTTAAGAGGATATTGCAATCGATAAAATGAAAGTGGCTATAAATAGTTAAAGCCAAATTTCCTTCGAAATAAAATCCTTTAAATCATCTATACAGCAAAAAAAAACCTATATTTATATTTTCTTATATGCTTATATAATATAAATAAATCTTTGTTCATTTAAAAAAAATATACTAAGTTTTATAGATTTTAGCTTTGCCATGAATTTTCGAATTTTATAAATTTTTATGTTTTTTCTCCTAAAGTCATGGTTTCATCAAAATTCCATCTAGTTGTTTACTATAAATTCCATGAATGTCCCATGAATTATCCCAAAAGTCAAGTTTTCATCAATATTTTATCCAACAATGATCAATTAATGTTAATTAAATGACAACTAGAGCTCAGCAAAATAATTGTAATTAGTCATTCTCTCATCATTATCATTTAAATTAATTTCAAGGATTTTACAATAATTGATTATTAATTTTATCATATTAAGCTTAATTATTAGCATATTTATACTTTTATAATTACTTTTTATTTGATATTTCTATTCAATTAAAGATTGTAAAAAATTATACTTTTAATAAATACAATAATAATAGAAACAAAAATATATTATTTAACTTATCTCTTTATTTCGAAAAACAAAAGCATTTACTCTTGAGTCATTTTAATATAATAGTAATCCCATTATTTTTTAATAGTTTCAAGGTTAATCTGTTAATTTAATTAGTTGGAGATACATCGTATTCCCAAATAGTACTGTTTAAAATTTTAATATTTCCCCTAATCGATCATTAATGTGATGTCTGAAGTGCCCATTAAATGTCTTTTAAATATTAGGAGTTGAATAGTAAAAATTCTCTTTGTGAGCTCCTTGAAAAGGGTTTCTATTAGTATACTATTTTGAACTGACTGGGAAGAAATTAATGTACCATGTCCTTCTCTAGTAATTCTCCCTGTTCTTCTCATTTCTGCATATATTGTAGGTTGGAGAACCATCTATTCCTTTTAATCATTTGCCTTTTGAGTAATCAAAGCTGGGAATGGCTTCAAGTATAAGCGTGGGCACTCGTATCTTATTGCTTAATCAGGTCTATTTGTAATGAAATTATCTTTTTATGTATTCAAGAATAATAGTATTGATAAAATAGATAAAAATAGGAAATTCTAGAAATACAAATACAATTTATGATTATTAATTATATTAACTGCCACTTATTAGTCATGACTTTAATTTAACTTAGATTTAATTAATTAATTTAAATATATATAATTGTGCAAAGTGTGCAAATATATAATCATTGAAACATAGGGCAGTGATTTGCGCTAAAATATATACAATTTTAATAATCTAATAAACATATAAATGGAGAGCACACTCAACATTCGTTCAATCAATTACTCAATGACACGCCGTCGAATGACATCTTACTCTTGAGGCTGGTAAAAATAATAACACTGCCCAATACTGCGGTTTGACTAATGAAATCGCTGGACATGACTACGAGAGAAAAAAGATTACCGTTACAGTTGATAGCTCAGAAAACTGCTACTTATAGGCTCCGGTGTCAAGCACTGCCCTCAACTCATATTGTATATGTTCCAACACACTTCATACGCTAGATTCGTAAATGCCGAGCAAATTCGCAATACTGATAGTGCTGACAAGTCATGCTTAGGCTGGAGGTTTATATCTCGAAGGATTCTCCGGTGACATTTATATCAATGGTATTGCTGATAGATTCTCACTTTCACATAACTCACAAGCTCTAACAGCTACAGTGGAGAAGAACATTATTAAAATTATATATTTTAGCGCAAATCACTGCCCTATGTTTCAATAATTATATATTTGCACACTTTGCACAATTATATATATTTAAATTAATTGATTAAATCTAAGTTAAATTAAAGTCAGTATTAATAAGTGGCAATTAATATAATTAATAATCATAAATTGTATTTGTATTTCTAGAATTTCCTATTTTTATCTATTTTATCAATATTACAAACTAAGTATGGGACAAAGTTCGATTGTGGCCCTTTCAGTAGTACCACGTGATTATTAGTCGGAGTGATCGGGGAGATAGAAACTCCAACTTTGAAAAGTATCCTTGGAGCCGAGATAATTTGCGATAAAGATTTTTTAGCACCACTCTAAGCCAGTAGCGAGAGCCCTTAGCAACACTCTGGACTGAGATTCTTCCTTAATGTTATAGTAGAGGGGCAAGGGCTGATTCTCCTGCTATCTGAAGGGTTTTAATACAGAGAGAGTGAGCTTACGAATAAAGAAGCAGAGGATTCCTGAAACAATTAAATGTACATGCTACACTTTTTAGCTTCTTAACTAATGGAGTCCAAGCACTATGGCACTTCAGAGCTCCAAAATGACTTTTCATCAACAAATAGAGTAAGCTCATTTACTAAGAGTAGTTAAAACAGTGAAGAAAGAATATTTAGTACTGTAGAAAACCTTCATTTTTTCATCCAAAAACCGAATCACAGATTTTAATTAGGCATTATAATAACTATGCCTGAGACAATTGTCAGTATGATGTCTCTATAATACATGATTATCTAATGGTTTCAAGGGGTAAGTGAGCAGGGGAATCTAAAAAAACAACATTTTTGAGGTCCAATGATTGATATTTTTACAGCTTTATTTATATTAATAATTGTTAAATTGTTGAAGAGGTTTTAAGAGAATTATTATGATCTCTATATTCAAAATATTAATTTCTTTAACAGTATAAATACTCCAACTCATTTTTTATTACTTTAATTCTGGTTATGTTTAATAAAATTTTTGTTAGAAAGTTCCTTTACATTTCCTTATATCTTGAGACACTTGTTTGTCACTCTAAGGCACTTTTGTGTCTGAGAACTTTTAATATTATATATTTTTTCAATTTCCTTCTTTATAAATGGAAGCATGTCAAAAGAGTTTTTTTTTTGATGTCCAAAAATATTGTTTTGATTTTTCCCATCTTATTCTATAATGGGGTCACTATCTTTTGTTTTTTAGTTAGAATAACCGTTTTTAATTCTTATTATTTATTATTTTATTCAATTGTTTAGGCATTAAAGCGGTTTCTTTGCCTGTTCTTCATTTTATCAACAATTTTTGGTAATTATATATTATATCTTTATTCTTCATCAGTATGTTTTTAATTATGCAAAATTTTTATTTTTATAATGTTTTTAAGAAATATATTTCTTATTTTATTAAGCTGATATAATTTATTGTTCAATCTTTTGCTGACTTATTTTTCTTCTTTTTTATATGAATGTTCATTAATCTACATCTGAGTATTTTGAGTGAGTATAATCTTCTAGAGCGAAAACTGAAGATATATTAAGACATACTTAAGAAAATTCAAGTATTTATTCCATAACTCATCCAATTAAATTTTATGTTGAAAATTCATTATTTCAGATAAATACCAAGAATTTGTACTGTAATGTTTAAAATAGCAAATAAAAAGCATTTTATTTATAGTAAAATTTGATTCTAAAAAAAAGATGATTTTATATTTACAATCATGATGTTTTTTAAACAAAATAAAGTGAATTAGAAAATGAATTTAGAATAATAACAATAGTAATAGTAGTAATAGTAATAGCAAATCTAAAAAAAACGTTTCATCTTCATCCTCTTCCTTATCTTCATCTTCATCATCGAATATCTCAATTTTTTTTGCCCTTCTCTCTGTGGCTCCTTGAACTCCCTCTTCGTTGACGTCTTCAGTCTTTCCAGGTGCAACACCTGTAAAAATAAAATGTTAGATATGTTTTTTGTAACTTACATTAATGTTGAATGGCACAGAGCACTCTGATCAGACATTTTTTAAATTATTTATTTGTCTATTTTATTATTTAATACAATTCACTTTATTCAAAAATATCGTAAATATATAAAAAAAATATTAAATCGTTTGATTTATATCTCCTTATAACTTACAAGCTTATTAATTCTTTCTTTTTTTTTGCTTTGGTTTTAATTTCGTTGTTAATCCTACTCTTGACTTCTTTATTTAAGTCTCTTTTAGATATTGGTCAAAGCTTTTGCTTGAAATTAAAACTCTAACTACATAGGTACGTTTAAAATAACTTGCCTTGATTTTAGTCTCTTATACTTTTTCTCGACTTTAAGCTTATATTTCAATTTTCAATTTCAATAAATATATTAAGTTATAGGTAGTTGAGAATTTAATGATATGAATTGTGGAGTTAATTACGATTTATGCTAGAGACTAATGTAGTAATAGTTTCGGCGAAAGAAGTACTAGCAGTTATTGCTATTGTGTCTACTTTCGTAGTAAGATCATCATAATTATACTTTGATTAAATAAATATAAATCTATGATACAATTATTTATAGGTATTCAATATTATAAATTAATTTTATTAGTAAATTTTATATTTAATTTCATTATCTGATATTTTACTACTTAGTATATTAATATTGATAATTAGATTTAATAGCAATAACAATTTACTTCTCCTCTTTTCAGTTTTCAAGTTTACTTCGATTCTTACTTTAGTCATGTGTATAATTGGGTGATATTTGAAGCAGTCTTCATCAATGTAAATATACCATCAAATTGATTGTAAATGAGCAATTACTTCTTTAACATATTTACAAATATGAATTAAATAGCAAATATTTATTTAATAAGTAGTTATATTGTATTAGAAATGTTGCTCTATTCTTATGTATTACCAAAAAAGAATTCAGTGAAGATTACTGCTTTTATTTACCGTAGACGTTTGAAGCTGCAAGATTTAAAGAAAGCAAACAATACAAGGTCATTGTATTTTTATCAATTTTACAAGATTAATTTAGGTTTACCAAAAAATTCCACTACTGAGCACATAGGATTGAGTGATTTGATGCTCTTAGCACCTTCAAACACGCTTGAAAAAATTATAGTTCATTTAGAAACTTTAATTTGATGATGAATAATATTTTAAGATTGCTTGCTGATATTCTTATCTCATTCTTAAATCTATGATTGCAGCATAAAGATTAGTCATTACGATGTTATCATCCAAGTTCATTTATATTTTTTTAATTATATGATATTGTCAAATGAAGTCTAAATTTAAAATGCAAATAAAGATGTTTGATCTAATTAAGTTTAACTTGTATTTATAATTAGAATTTGGTATATCCAATTTGGTTCGATAAACTTTACGTTTCATTATTTCTTTATTCATTTATAATATATATTTCAATATATGTATATTGACAAAAACTCTAATCAATGCAAAAATATTATTTTATTACACATAATAATTTAATTGATGTAGATACAACAGCAGGTGATAATTTGTCTTCCTATCCAGTTATTGCTACTATATGCTATTTAGGGTATCTTCAAGAGTTTTAACACTTGCTCTCATTTACGATCACATATTGCTTACATAATCTCTAGTGGAAATGAAAAGCTGATCTTTAATGCAAGTTGTAATAGACAATACATTTATTTAGATTGTCACGTCTACCTGCTTATTAAGAATATTAGTATGGCAATAAAATAATAATTTATTTATTTGTAAGCTAAAAATAGTTAAATAAGCGTTAACAGGAAAATAATTGCTCAACCTATCATTAAGCAAAATGCAAATAAAACATATTTTAATTAAGTGATAAAGTATAAGCATATTAAAAAATAATAAAAATATATTATTAAAATTATAACAAAAATTTATACACTCAGAAAGTATGAGTTTCGCCCTGTTAAGTTAACAAGCTAAAATGAGCAAAAATATCTTTAAAAAGAAATTAAATATAAAAAAAGCTAAACTTAAAATCTATAAATAGATTAAATACTATTAAATTTTGGATATTTTTAATATATTAAATATTTCAAAGGAAATACATCTTCTTCAAATAAGATTGCCTCCCAGCTATAGTACTAATTGACCATCCATTTTACGTGAATTCGAAATCAGATTGAAGAAATCTGCCCTCATTAAAAAGTTAGGATCCGAAGAATTCAAGTGCCACTTATTTACTAAGCTTTTTTAAAGATAAATTTGTCTTGTTTAAGCACACTAAGCCTTTACCTTACATATTTATAATTATTTACATAGCATTTGAATTCCAGAAATATCTTTTTTTTATATATTTCCTAAGGACTTTACATTACTTGATATTAAAAATAGAATTCACAAAAATATTTTATGGTATGTCATTGATAGTATTAAATGAAGAAGATATAGAAGATTTATTATTATATTGAAAAACAACAACATATTATTATAAAAGTAGGTTAGTGATCTACTAAAATCTAAGATATAATTTCGAGGATGCTAAGAAAGGCAATCAAAACAAGAAATAATAATGTGAAGTCTGAATATGCGAACTCATTTATCTGATTGCGTGATAAAAAATACTTATTAAGTAAAAGTTCTAAATTAGAAAGATATAAAGATGAATGACCCAAAATTTCACTACATTACAAACTGCAATATCGATAAAAGTTAAGGTTATAATTTAGAAAATCAATATGTTAATGGTAGATAGTTGAATACAATAGTAAAAATATGTAAGAACTATGATTCCATCAGAGTGATATTCTTCAAAGTAATAATATTTTATAAATGATTTCTTAATTTGTCCTTTGTTGATATATTGTACCTTTGTCTTGTTGCTTTGTTAGAATGATAATATTTGTTATGCTCATAACTTTAAGAAGTCTACAATTAATTTACAATAAAAAGTAGAGTTGAATAAAGTTTATTTTGCTTGCTCTGATATTTCTAATTAATATACATTATCGTCATGATCATTTGGCGTACTATCTCAACATAAAAAAGTAGATCATAAAATTATCTTATAAATAAATAATTAATTATAAAATTTTATATTCATTGACAAATTTTGGGAATCAGTTTCTATTTATAAAAATGTTAAAGTATCAAATAAAACTGAGTTCTTTTAGTCACATTCATGACTATAATAATGAACCTTTTTTGATTCAGCCAAATTAAAAACTAATTGTCATTTTAATATTTATAAATGATGTTTTGAATTTTAATTAGAACTTGTTAAAAATATACTAATTTATGAAAGTAGTCATTAGACACTTTATTTCCTTTTATACTTCAAGTTGGGGTAAACTTTCAAATCAAGATGTACTTTTATATTATAAAAATATATTTTAATGTCCTTTTTAACTAAAAATATTTTATTTGAATAATTTATATCTATGATTTGAATAAATCAAAAAGCATTTAGATAAAAAACATAGAGTTTTTCATAAATGGAAGCTCACTAACTCAGCTATCTCTGCTCTTACTTGAATTAGGCTTATTCACCTAGCTTAGTGTATAACGCTTGCCAAAGTGAAAGCATGTTAATTATAAACAAACCACATTTCTATATTAAACCTGCTAATTTAATAAATTATAAAGATTACTAAGCTTATTCTTTTCTTGTAGAGTTTTGTGGCTTAAACTTATAACTCAAGATGATATTACTAAAGTGAGCAACGCCCCTGATATTTACAACATTGTCTCCTCAAGTAAATTTACATCAACTAGTTAACATACTATGAGCTATTTAAATTATGCGACAAAGTATATGTAAATTTTGATTCCTCATTCATCAATCCAAGTTGTTTCTCTCCTTGATTAGTTCCTCCACACCATTCTCGCTGTTATCCATGTGTTCTTCCTGAACCATTCTTAGAAAGCTTATCCTTGACTGCCTTATTTTAATTGATTTAGTTATCTTTGACTCTGCTTTTCTATTGTGTGTTTGGTACACTACTAAATTAATAGCTCTCTTATTTTATATAGTTTCTATTTCTCCCAATAATGAGGCTTCTTCCATGTACTTGAATTCGTATTTAAGTTATGCTTAACATTAATATTATTGAATCTAAATTTACCATACATTTTCCTGAAAACAATTGCTGATCATCAATACATCCAGCCTCTCTTCTTATACTTGATTTAGTATCTAATTTTAATATTGCTATATAGATAGCTAATAAGCGATTGTATCTTAGCATGACATATTGATTGTTTTTTGTATAATTTTGTTTGATTGACTAATTGTAGTAATGTTTTTTATGTATCTTGATGACATTTATTTTATTAATTATTTTTATATTAAATAAATGAAATATAATTAAGAGCAGTATTTACATTTTTAGATTAATTTATATTCACTAGTTGTTATTTAACAATTTTAATTTAATGAAAAAGCCCGCTTCTGCCTTTAGTTTAAGAGAAGAGTTAAAATAACAAATACTGCATTTATTTCAATCAACATTTAATGCATCACCGCTAATTGTTATCTTTAGCATTCATAGGCACACAGCAACATATAAGCTATTCAAATTTTATATTAAGTCAAATATCACTATTACCATTTGAATCATCAGGTTTGTAACATATTGTATGCTTTAGCTTGTAGAAATTGGAACTAAAGGTTCTTGAGGAAATCGATAAAACTTATTTTCAAGGAAATAAAGAAGTTAATTATAAATTATGATTAAATTATCTCTCATTTGCTGATATTTTTCGATTTTGATATTATTAACACTTTCTATCTTTATTTATCGCTGTTAATTAATTATGTTCAAAATAATATTTCCCTCAATGACAACTGAGGTATTTTATTCTTTTGCTCTGATATGAGCATTGTTAACTGTTGTTACAAAATATAACTCTATTAATTGGGTTATTTTCTTATTGTTGTGCACATTTTTTATCAATGAGATTGACTATTTCTACTTGCCAGTTTATTATAATAATAATAATAATAATAATTAATCCACATCGGGGGCTCAAAGCCTACCGGATATGATATTGATAATTCACTATATAAGGGTTAAGCCCTTTTAGAACTGTCTGTTCTTAGGTGTAAACTAAGTCTTCATCTTTTTCTTCTTCTTTTGTTTCCTTTTCTTCTTCTTACTTTATTTCCTCTTCTGCCTCCTTTCTTTCCTCTTTTCTTTCCTTTGATACCAGTTTATTATTAAAAACATGAATTTTGATTAATTAAGAAGATATTTAATATGTTTAATTAGTTTAATTTGTCAAATTATATAGAATATATTTGTTATAGAGTCTATCTTTAAATTTGGTGTTAAATGCATGCAATTATGAATCAAAACCAACTTTTTCAATTATATTTTTCCCATAAAATTTTTATCTCTTATAGTTTTTTAATTGGAAAAAAAATTTTTATTAAAACTTGTCGAAATAAACTACATCTATATTGCAATAAAAATAAGTCTTACTCTTTATGATTACTTAGTAGGATTTAGAAGAAACAACTTTAGAAACTTGAGTTATTTTTTATTAATAATCAATCATTGCCTGCTGTCAATTTTATCAGTATTTGGTAGTTTCATATAACAGAGAATAGGTTCGAATAATTAAGGATTCAATTGTTTTTATTTTATTAATTAAGGCCATTTTTATAATAAAAGTAAGTCAAGATATAAACAACATTTCTTTAAAGCTATTCTTGAAGTAAATTTCCTCAGCTATTAGTCAAAATTAGCAATTCTTCACTTACATTATTTATTAATCAGAAATATTTTGGTAAAATACCATATTGTTCAAAAAATTTCTAGGTCTTGTTATTAGCATTTTATCTTAGAAGAAGTAATTATCATCACATATTTTATTCTTTATCATTACTTACCAATCATATTTAACTATACTGTTATCGGATTTCTTTAAACTTATAATATTTAGAAAACAATTTTAATTTAATTAAAAGTATATTGCTTTAAATATGTAAAAACTCTGATTAAAATAAAGGAATGTATACTTGATAAAGAATATATCATTGCCTCGTCATATTTTATATCAATATAAATATTAAGATTGAAAAGACTATATTAACTTACTTTTTTTTCTTTTAGAGATTAAAAACTTAGCATGCATAGAAAATTCTAAATTACTCAAATTTTTGTTTAAATTAAAACATACAGAAGTTAATCAGTTACAACACACTTGGATAGATTTTTTCATTAAATATAGACACAATTAATGCTTCCAACATACGTATCGTTTGTAGTTATGAGAAAAATCTTCTTGATTATAATAATTAATGTAGTTTGGTTATAGTTTTATAAAATTGATTCTAATTCAGCAATAAAAGCATCATTTGTATAAATTGTAAAGAAAACTTTTAATATAGCTTTCCATTTCTGTCTACATTTTCTTTAAATAATTAAACTCTCGAATGTCTGAACGAGTCAACTTATTCTTTTAAAGTTCCAAATATATTTGGGATATCTTTTTCATCTTTCATCAAAGCAGACTTAACACTTGAGTACCTTCATTCGGTTTTCATAAATGGTTTAATTTCTTTAAACATAATACATATCTTAGCAATTAGATTGTAAATATTGTCACGTTATCTAAAATACAATTACAAATAAAGTTTAGTTATATTCAAATGTACTAAAATATCTGCTAAGCAAGAAACAAAGCTAGCTTTATTATTCCATTTAAGTTGATATCCTTACTGATCATAGATTAACATTCATTCTAAACAGTTTCCCATGCTGTTATCCAATGTCACTATTTTATTTAAGTTTTTAATGAATGAACTCATTTACTTATCTATGAAGTATTATTATTTTTAATAATTAAAATTAGAGTTAAAATTATGAATGAGGCAATAGTAAATTGGATATATGTATCTGTCATTTTCACTGCTCTGCTTTTGACACTATCATCAACTCTATCCATAAATATCTACCTTGGATACCTTATTCTTAGCAAGCATTTCTTTCTCATCAGACAAATAATCATTAGAAGCTTAAAGTCGTCCTATTAAAAGCTAATTTGAATAAAAGGTTATGATAGTAACATTCCTGCTATACTTTTAACCCATTCATGTATTTATTTCTAAATCATAGTTTTAATTAAGATGTATCCTCTTCATAATTATTTATGTAATCTATGAATATAGCTGTTTATTAGAGTCAAAGTTACACCTATAAATCAATTAATTGCGCTATAAATCTACCTATTCGATATCAATTTAATTAGACAAAAAACTCATTTCAAGTTTGAGTGTATAAATCAAATTAATCCACATGAATTATTATAGCAACTTAGGCAAGCATCTATACAATATTCTTATATTTTATAAAAATTACATTTGCTGTTAAGTACCTTTTATTGAAGTATTTTTATGAATTTCAAAAGCTAATAATTATTTTAAACTAATAAATGCTATTCTCTAATATTTATTTATATTTTTCTTAATAGTGTCAATATTGTTATATAAAGCAAGGGCAGCGAATGAAATATCTATTTGCCTTATTGTTTTTGATAATTGAGTAATCAACATTTAAAATAAATATGAATTAATTCTGTGAAGTTAAAAATATGAATAATTTAAATATCAATTATTGCAACAATTATTATCCAAAAATCTAGTAAGAAGGTTTTATATCTTGAATTATTATATTATCACGTAAAGGATAAACTTAATTCTCATATTAGTACACATCAAGTCGGACATTGATTTTTTTAACTTTTAGTTAAACTATTACCTACTTTTTTGTTAAACTGTTACATATCATATAACTTGTAAACTTGACAAGGCTATTATCATTATATCATTTCATTCTAAAAAAATAACAGACTTTAGAGAATATAAATCAAGTTAGATGTATAAATTGGATAATTATGATTTATAATACTTAAACTTTAATTATTTTAATCACAGTAATACTAATACTTATTCTGATTATTTCTATTCTTCCTCTTCTTCATCCTCTTCTTCATCCTCTTCTTCATCTTCATCGTCATACTCAACTTCTAAGTCTGCTCTCTCTGTCACTCTGCCAAGCCCAGTCCAGCTACACCTGTGGCCTTACCAGGTAGGACCACTATAAAAAAATTAAAAATATTTTATTTGTAACTTACATTTTTTTAATGAGTCCTCTATCTTCACCTGCGTTTGATCTTTAAGTATTCTTATTAATATATTAAGTTTTTGATTAATTTTAAAGTTTTCATATTATAAATGATAAATATATGATAATATAAGATAGAAGAGATATAAGTATAATTACTTCAATGATAAAATTACTAAACTTAAAGCAGTAAGCATATCACTCAGAATCCTTCTTGAATTCTACTCTTTTTAAGTATAGCAGTATAATATGTTTATAAATTGACTATTTTTCTTAAATCAGCTTAAAGTCGCGAGTAATTTTAGCTACTAAAGAAAATGATTTTGATTAAATAACATCCTAATAATAATAGATTTAGTCAATTGAAGGACTTAACTACTCTTGATTTAGCAAATTTATAGAGGCATTAACAAAGAGAACTCTGGCAAACTGATGATTCCTCTTAAATTCTAATTTAAATCCTTTCCCCATCAAGAGAGTTAATCCTCTTAAATCTTTGATTTCAATGATAAAATGAAGAATTAAAGAACAGGTTCCGAAAAAATACAAAAGCAGCACTTGAGGATCATCCCATTGATATAAATCAAGTATAAAATTCATTAAAAATCAAATTAAATTAATTGCTAAATTGAATCATAAAAAATAAGAAAAATAAGTAATTAGAATGACAATCTAATTAGTCTATTTATTAAGTAAGTAAGTATGCTTATAGTGATTTTTAAATTATTCAATTTAACCAATATCAAGTATTAAGTGTTGTAAAGATCATCTTCTCCTTAAAACAACCATTCTTTTTTAAATTTTTAATTAAGGAACATTTTTAACTTTTTAAAATTATTACGAGCTTTCCTCAAAAACTTATTTATAATTATAAGTTAGAGAGTCCAGTATTAAATTTTCACTCAATATTCTTAAATCCTTTCAAAGCAAAGAAACATTTCAATCTCCTATCACAACTTATTTAATAATAAATGTTTTATTATTAAAAATTAGATTAGTTAACTTGCTAAACTTTTAATTAAACCACTTAATTATTTAATTGTATCTTAATTCCAAATGTAATATATAGCTAAATTAATGCTTTAAAACAAGAAATATTTTACTCTATTTATAATCACTATAAAAAAATACATTAAAGAACAGGATGACTAAACTAAGAGGACATATATTATAAATCAACATGAAAATATTTACAGAAAGCTAGTGGAATTTATAACTCAGCTTGACTTTTATAAGCATTTATAATTAAAATTATTGGTTATTTCCTCAATTTAATCAACATGTGGAATATATAAAATAAAAAATAGCAACTAGACACTTCAAATAAATTAAACATTATAATTGATGAAGATTAGGCAAACTAAAAAGATGAAAGAAAGTAAAACTGTGTCTATCTTAGTAATAATTAATAGGTTATTCACTTAAGAAATAAAATTCTGCTTGTTTTTAGTAAATAAGATAGAAACTTTTTTTTAAAATGTTAACACAATAATTCTAGAAGAGAGTACCATAAATTATAATTATTTATGAAGACTAGTGTTGAGAAACAAACCACCCATGCAGGTAAAATAGTCCTGAAAAATCATAAAAACCAAGGATTTTAATGCAGGATGTTGTGTTATATATAACTTAGCTAATCTCAAGTATTTATTACTACGCAGTATTTAATAATACATAAGAATATATATTTATAATGAATTTATATTTACTAGTTAGTTAAAATAAATAATTTTAGAAAATTTTTTCAGAAAAATTAGTAATAATTGATTATAGATAATTTAATTTTTAAATCTTAAATTTTTTGTTTTAAATATTAAAGGATTAAATTTATTAACATAAATGTTTATTAAAACTTAAATTAACTATATCTAAACAAAATTCTTTATTAAACAATCATAAAATACAAAACACCTAAGCTATATTTATAAAAAAGGAAACGGTTCACTAAACTATTTTAACTAAATATAAAAAAGTTTATGTTTATTCAAAAAACTCAAGAAATGAATCTAAGATTTTTAAAATAGTATTTATATATATATATATATATCTATATTTTTGAGATAATTTATATCAGATTTGATTATAGATTAGAGGAATAAATGTTTTTAAGTTAGTACCTTTTTAATAACTAAATGAGTTGAAAGAATAATTGATACACTTTTAAAATTTAACGTATTAATCAATATATAGTAGGTTTTAGAAATCAATCTATGAGAGATTCATAATCTTTGTTATTAAATATATCAATTACATTTCATTTCATTTTGGAGTTATCTAATTCAGTAATCTGAAAAGTATTAAATATAATTATTAATTATCAATTAAACTTGCTGTTAATAAAAAAATGACATACTGAGACATGAAAGTCCATCATATTACAATTTTATGCATTGGATTGTTTTATATAATATAAGATTCAAGTTTAATAATCTTTGAATAGTAGAATTTTCGATCTAGATATGAGCATGTATTCTCGAAAATGAAATAAATATGAATTATTATTTTTCATTAATACATTATATTTTATGTCATTTAAAACTTATTGAAAGTAATTAGCATATGACTTTTGAATTTTTATAAATATAAAATGAAGAGAAGATAATAGCATAATTTATTTCGATTAAAAACTTGGAAGGAACTGTAAATAATTAATTAATTTAAATTTAAAGTTCTAGCTAACGTATCAGAAATATTAATATTAATAAAATAGAAAACAATAGGAAATTATTTTTAGCGTAAATAAATAAACGGCATTGTATTGCATTTTCTAAATTTAATTATATTTGAAACATAAATAAAGAAATATAGAAGAGCTTTTATTAATTGCTCTTAATCTATAATTATTATGTGACTAATTAGCATTTTTAAATAAAAATTTGATTAGTTTTAAAAATAAATTCTACTTTATTGAAAAGCTGAAAATGACTCAAAATTAGATATCTATAAGATGTATTTATTAGGGTTTTTATAAATGAAGTACGAGTTGCTAGTTGTTTTATTCATGGAATTTACTTAATCTAAATATATAATGGATTGTATTTCTTCGAATTTACCAAGCTAATATGATACAAATTATTGTAAATAAGTATTTAGAAGTTAATAATGAAAAACTAAAGTACTTACCATATAAATTATGATTAGAAAGCTTGGCTATAAATAGTGGATTTATTTTTTACAAATTTCTTAGATTTATACATCTTAAATATAATATTACAACTTAATTATATATTAAGTTAATTATAAATTACTACCAACTTTTATTTTTGAAAATATATGATCGATAATTAATAAATTAAAGAATATTCCTTGACGACTATTATTTTTTCAGTAAATATATTTACTATATAAACAATACAATACTGTTTTATAAGTAATTAATATAAATATGCAATTTCTTCACTTTTATCATTATTGCTGCAATTGTGTTGACATTATGACTCAGTGGAAGGATTAATTATAACTTTGAATGAACTACAGCTCTATATTGACGTCATTCGACGAATCAACACAGATTTTATTCCATTATTTTTATCTGAATTTTTATCAACATTAAATTGGTGACTACTTAAAAGATTTTAATCATTTGTACTCTTATGGCTTTTGTTCAGACTTGTATTGTTTAATTTACCCTTTAAATTTGATATTCATATTGTCATCAATACCAGCACTCAAGTTTTGTTTAATAGTTGCTATGTACGTAACTATTTTAAAACAATAAAGATAATAGTAATAAAATATTTAATTTTAATAGTAAATGCAAAAATTTGAAAAATATATATTTTATTTAAGTTTCTTAACTTTCTTTTAAGCCAATTCTAATTATAAATATAATATTTAATACATATGAAAATTAACATTGGCCCTTAAAAATGAAGATTTAAAATTATTGGAGTTCATTCAAATAATTTGTCTGTAAATAATTATGTTATGTTGTTGTTTACACTACAAATTCCTATTTGATATTTATTTTACATATCTAATACCCTTCAGCCGTTATTACATTAAAATTATCATGAGAACTAGCAATTTCTATTCAGTGATGACAATGATTTAAGTATTTACCCAATTTAGAGTTAAACATTTATTTTTCAAAATGTCAAAGTGAATTTAGAATAATTTTATTTAAAATTTCAGAAAATTATAAATAAACTTTCATTAAATTAAAGCAATAGCAGCATGTAATAAGTAGGTAAGTACAGTATAGAATCTATTGAATGAAAACAAAGTTACAAATTAAGAATACTTATAGCGAAAATTTCAAAGTAGAACTACTTTTAGATATTAACATTAAATAAATGAATCTTGCTTAATTATTATATTGTGCTAATTTACATTAATTTAAATTATTTATTATACATTTATTATCTTTTACACTCTTTTAAGTAATCTAGATATTTCTAAAAAATTTCACTTTAGTTATAATTTATCTAAGTTAATCAAAAAAACTTAAATTATAATTTTATATATAAAATAATTTCCTTAATATTTTGTTTAATTTACTTTAATTTTATTGCAGTGAGTATTCTCAATTTATATCACACCATTCTCAGCATTAATCACTAATCTAATATTATTTATCTAACTATCTACGATATTAAAGTATAGATTTTTTCAATAAATAAATTGTATTTTAATATATATATAAATTATTAACGAATAATCAACTTAAATTTTATTAATCTCAAGTCATTTACATTTTAATATAAAATCTTTAAAATTTTAAGTACATTTGAATAAATACTAAATTGGCTCAATGAAATCATTAAGATATTGTTATTTAAATTATTAGCAATAAAAAACATCATATTATTATGATAAAAAAATGATTGTTTAATTATATATTTTCGTATTTGTACTTTGATGAATTGAAATTAAAAGAACTAAAAATAATTTGCCAAAATTGATTTTATAAATATCTTTTAATACACCTGACTTATTTAGATTTTATAATAGAAATTATATTTAAAAGTACAAAATAAAAGTTTATTATAGGGTCTTAAAGAAACTGTTGGATAAATATCCGAAAAATAAAATAATTGAAAACAAGATAAAAATTATATCAATATTAATAAAAAACAAATTGTCATTCTATGCTTTACGGAAATTAATATTGATTAATAATAAACAGGTTATAGAATTAACCTTTATGATTTTATTTCAATAAATATATCAAATTAACATAAAATACAAAAAATAAGCCCTGTTTATCATGGAACTAACATAATGATACTACCTACAAGTATGGGAAGTTTTTTAAGTTGAGAATTTTTTACTGTAAAATTGTTTAGTAACATATAATACCAATTACTATGAGCTTTATCCATGTCAAAAACTTATTTTTTAAATCCTCCAAGGATAAATGGTGAATAAGCACTAATGTTAGTAGATATTAGCAAAACAACTTAAGTTTGTGAGAATAACTAGTTAAAGCATGAGACCCAGTGTGCTTTGTAGCTTGCCAAAAAAATACCAAATATTTTGTATTTAATTATAAATAAAACTTAACTATATAAGTAGAATTATTTTATATACAGAACCTAGTCAAGAATACAATGTCAATTAAGTAACATCTTCATGAAACAAAAAGTAATACTAGGCATTGACCACAAAGTTTCATAAGCATTTGTGTCAGAAAGAGAAGCCTAAAGTGAAATTTATATGGATTATCAGCCTTAGCTTCAATTTAAGAGGTTTAATTCATGTATTCTATTGAGATTAATTGCCACAATACTCTAAAGCTATTGCTTCAGCTCATATTTTGATGATATTAAAATTATAAATTATATCCACATCATTAGATAATACAATGAGCGAAAATTGTAAAATCAAACTAATAAACTTAAATGTTCATATATTTATTATTTTTTAATTTATAGGAATATTATAATTATTGATTTTATTTTAAATATAAAAAAGCCTTGAAGATATAGGAAATGCTGCATACAGATCAAGAATTGAGTACAAACTTGCGTATTTTCTTGGATTGATGATAACCGCACTATGTTCGAAAGAAATATATTAGAAGTTGACATGAAGAAGCAATGTTGGGAGTAATAGTTAAGCTGAGAGTATCTTTATGGTATTCTTGATATTGATCTAACCACACGCTGCCTCAAGAGGGAAGGCAATTAGATTTGCAATAGAACTTATTCAACTATTCAACTTCTCTAAGATGTATAAATATACATTCACCCTTACCTTTACGCTTATAATGAATTAACTCTTAGATAATCATTTGTTTCAAACAACCATGAGCAAGAGAGAAACAGAAATTTTAAGAGAGCTTAATTCTTCGTTGGTCTCTAACCATATACCTTTTACTTGTCTGGAAAAATATTATTTCTCCTTCCTTGATAGACTAACTAATAAACAAGATATTTCTTGCTAAATGTGGGTTGACAATTTCCTCCCATTAAATGGATAAATAAATCCATATTACCAACTTTATATATGCTCAACTATTTTTGAGGAACGTTTCAACTTGAAATTATTATAAAATTTACAAAATGATAAACTAATATCTATACCAATTTTGAATTGTCATAAATTATTTATTTTATCATATCAAATTTTATATCATTTTATTTCGAATATATGATAATATTTTAAAAAAATAATTGTAAGTAAATTAAAGACTATTACCTTTATATCAAATATGATATAATATTGATCTCTAAATTATTGAATTAATAGATTTCAAGTTATAATAACTTTAATTTTAAATAATTATTTTTAAATTTTAATAAATAGCTTTTCACTATAGGGTTAAAATATATTTTAAAATAAATAAGATTAAAAAAAGATTTATGAACTAAAATAAAGCAAAATTCAAATAGTAATTATTAAAAAATAAAAATATTAAGAAAAAAGAGATAAATAGAATTAGTTTTTTTAACTTAGTAATTTTATTTAAAATAATAAATAGAGAGACAAATACTAGTAATTAAAATATTCTAAATGAATCTGAAACAAGTCATTAACAAAACGAAATGAGATAAAATTATCATGTGTTTGGCTTTCATATAACTGAAACAGAAATTCGATTATTAAGCTAAAAATACATTTATTGCAAAATTAATCAGTAAGGTTAAAAGTGTTGGAATTATAAAACATTGAAGGTTAAGAATTTAAAAAGATAGTTCAAACAATAAAATGATATATATGTAGAAAATAAAATAAGTTAAATAATTCTAAAATAAAAAGAAAAGAAATGGTAAATAAAACTGAAGTATAAAATTCAAATTAAAAAGAAAATAGACTACGTAATAAAAAGGATTAATAGAAATTATAGTTTTAAAAAAATATGAAAAATCTTATATTGTATTATTGATAAATTTGGAATAGAAATTATTAGTTATATAAGATTAGACTCAAGTTTACAAAAGATAAAATCCTTTTATTAAGAATATCGATTTGAACCAGAGAGCACTCCTATACTCTACATTCATAAATCTCATAACAAAACATAAATTATTTTTCTGATCATTAATAATTCGAAATCAGATTGAAGAAATCTGCCCTCATTAAAAAGTTAGGATCCGAAGAATTCAAGTGCCGCTAATTTACTTAGCTTTTTAAAGATAAAATTGTCTTGTTTAAGCACATTGAGCCCTTCAATGAATTTAAAAGTGTGCGAAAGCATGATGATTGTGTTCTTCATGATTTGAGGATCACGATGAGTTATGTTTAGCACAGTATTTGATAATAGACGATGACTTTATTGAGATTCTCTGTGTGGAAGGCTGGAATTCTTATTTAATATTTAAGTAGAAAAATAATATTTTTTGTTGACGCACTCCAAAACTTTAAATCGTGTTTTTCGAGGTGTTCCCGAAGGGTACCTAAACCGCGTGGGAGAAGATTGCCTCCCAGCTATAGTTCTAATTGCCTTAATGTAGTCTTCTAAACCATTAGTTCTTTTCTTTGACTTTATACGTAAATTTTTATCTATACAATTTGCAATGATTTTGATTTCAATCTTTGAATCTATTTTTGTCACTTTAAAATATCAATAATTTGCCTTAAGTTCATAAAAGATAATACCTTTTATTTTGAAATCTCTTTTTAACCCACATTTATTTTTCTTTTTTTATCATTTATTTAATATATTTTTATCTTTTATTGTGTATACTTTTTTTTTTTTAATATTTTTTTAATTTTATTATTTAGCTTTAAGTTTTATTAATTACATTCTTGATCGCATTAATTTTTATTTTTTTTTATTTTTATAAATTATTTTTTCTATTTTTTGAAATTTCTTAATTACATATCTTTAATAGTTTTTATTTAATTGTCATTCTATAACAATATATTTAATTTTATTTTTTTATTTAGAAGAAGCACAAATAAAAGGAGAAAAACTTCACATCTAATTCTGCCTCCTATTGTCATGGATGACAAGAATTCTATAAATTGAGAAATGCGTGGGAACGACTATTTGGAAGCATGAAAGTAGCAGATATTTGAGAGATTCAGGAGAAGTTAAGAGCATTCTTATTCCAGTAAGCTGTTAAGGCAGTATAAAAAAATGCAGGAACTGGGTGATTCTAAGAGTTACTGAGAATACGAAAGAATTGGAGATGTACGACTCTAGAAGAGGGGTTGGGAGTCTGGCAGTGATCCAAAAATATCTACAATAAAACAACCAACTAATAAAGGAGACGGTTGGCAAAGAATTCACAGTGAGCAAAATTACTTGTAAACCCGAAATCAACCAGGTAGCAGACCCAGAGAATTGTGGCTTATTCGCAATTCTCATGGCAAACCATCTAGCACTCGAGCTACAATGAGAGCCAATCTTCTAGATATTCTCTAAGGATTGGTTGTACGTGTAAAGGTACTACCTGGCATATAATTTAGAAGTGGGGCACATGAAACTGGAAATTGGAAAATCAGGAGTCACAGTGAATGCAGAGGAAACGGAGCTTGTAGCTGAGAAGAGGAATGGAGCCCTATGGAAACTGTCGAATGAGGAGAAAGGTACTGAAACAACATTCATGAAGTCGCATGTTGATACATGGGATGAATGGGTTCTTGAGAATGACAACAAAATGTAACTGGTTGACCAACAAGAACACCAAGATTAACACTTCAGTGATGGAGAGGAAGTGTTAGGAGGAGTAGAAAGCTTCTATTGCTCTCAGTAGAGAAAAGTGAAAGGAGGGAGTGAACCCAGAACAGGAGGACAGGCAAAATCAAATCTTATCCAGAGTTTAATGATAGCTAGACACAAAGAAAGTCTCAGAAGAGAGGATGATCAAAGAGTAGGAGGCGATGAAGATGAAGAGGGGACAAGCAAAATCAACAAGGATGAGTAATCCAACAGGTTGAATGATGAAGAAGCAGCTGTAGAGGAGAAAGGTAATGACTGTCAAGCTGAGTAATGAATTACATTGCATTTATATTTCATGAAGGAGTATTATGTATTTTAATTTACCTTTTAGTAATTATCTATATATCTATATATCTATCTATCTATCTCTATTTTTTAAAAAATAAATTCATTTGTATTTTTTTTATGTTTTTATTTCCTCTATTTAATATAACAATTTTTTCCTTTAATTAGCATATTTGATATGTATAGAATCTTATATAATCTTTTTATAAATCAGTCCTGTAAATATGATTTAGTTTTCAACTTTTTACTTTACTTGATATCTCTTATCTATTGTTTATTGTTATATTTTCTCGGAGTTTTTTATATTATTAAATTTTAAATTGTATTTTTTCTAAATCATTTCATGATTGCTTTTCTATTTTCAACTAAATGCCTATAATTTTATCTTAGTTTTTAAATGAACAATATATATAAATATACTCAATGCACTTCTCTATATTCAAATACTTTTTTTGTTTAGGGTTGTTGAGGAGAGAAATATCATTTAATAATTCCTATCTATTAAGAATGTATTTTACTACATGTGTTAAATAAATTTCCTAATTGTTATTTTATTTATATTATTTTGTCATATTGTCTTAATGTTTCAATTCTTTATTGATAGTCACAATGTTTCTTCTAATTTTTTATAATAAATAACAGTCCTTTTATCTTCTTCACACTTTTCTTCTCATTCACTAATTCTCTTACTAATGCCCTTCCTGTTTAAAGTATGCTGTTTTGACAGCAAACTCTCATTATTAAATATAAATAGATTAGAAAAGGCCGTTGCTTCTTCGATAGAATTATTCAGTTAGATCCTTTGCACTATATTGCATAGTGATAGATTTAATGCTTAAATATTTTCTTACCACTTTAGTTATCTCAGTATTTAATGAATTAAGATCTTCATGCCCAGTTACCATTTCCCCGATTAAAATACCTTTAGCATTGCCTTTAATGCAGTTTTTTCCAATATCATCTTTTTTCTTTCAAATACTTCTTGTCCATCACTTAAGTTTCAATGTGCGAATTAATTTCTTGTCATATTCCCTCTTTCAGGTGCCTGGTAAAATTTTTAAAGTAGCTTCCTCTGCCAAAGTTGATCGAAACTATCAAATTCGTACTTGGTACAGTTTGCATAAGTCTATCTAGATTTAAGCAAAGTCTACCTGGATATAGAAGGATGTTCTTTATTGGCACTTAAAGTTGGTTCTATCCACAAATTTAGATTCAAGAAGCAAAAAATAGCACCCAAAAAGTCTAAAAGGATTTATAGCTAATTCTAGATAGATTTTGCCCTTCCTGAGCCTGACAAAAAGTAAAAAATGGAGGAGGGACAGCAGCTGTAGCTGGATGTAAAAATTCTAACAGGCACCTGAAAGAGGGATTAAATTCTAAATCTACTGTGATTGGTTTAATAGTCAAGCTTTTTAAAATAATGGATTTTCTCTATTTCCATCTATTTCATTTTTTATTAAGTTAATTAATTTTATTTTATTATTTCAATAATAAAATATAAAAATTATATGAACCTAAAACATTTTTAATTTTATTTAATTGCTTGATGTAATGTTATTTCTTTATATTTAAATTATCGTCCAATTTCTTCATAATTTTAATTCTAATAGTTCTCACTTTAAGCAATTTCTTTGTCTACTTATATTAACCAAACTTTTGATAACGATTATCATATAATATTTGGTATAATTAATTACTGGAAGTTATTTTGAGGTTAAAATTATTCTTCATGCTTTTTTACCTCTATTTTTTAATGAATTTTGAAAATATTTTTGGTTTTCAAATTCTTTTTTCTTAGTTAACAGCTTCTCATGTGTTTCAGTGTGCTTATGTTATAAGAATAATATAAAATTGATTTAACCAATGCCTATGCTTGTTATTTGCTATCATTTTAACTGTGAAATTTTCTAAATAATATTTCTTAACTTAAGTTTCTGATTACTAAATAGAAAATAACTTTTTTTGATTATATAGAAAAAGAAATGCATATTAAAGTGAAGTAATGAGAATGATTATGTCTTGTACTATTATTGTAGCTTTTATTTTTTCATATCCATAGTCTTCGATTGCTCTTCTTATTCTTGCTAAATTCCTTGAAGATATTAGGTTTTAATTGCTTAGTTTACTGTAATCATAATCCTGAGTGTTAAGGGTGCTGCAGTAGAAATCTTAACTACTTCTTGGTCTGTGACCACATACATCAGGATTGTTGCTGGAAGAGGAAACTTCAATATGTTGATCATAATTAATTATTTATTAAATAAATTGCAACATATGATAAATAAAAAATATCATCTATTTTTAATTCCTATTTATTTAATCACAATAAATAAATAAATTGTAAATGTATTTTATTATTTAATCAAACTACAACAGTATCTAATTTCTAATGGCTTTAAGCTTATTTTCTTACGATTTTCATTTGCTCTTAGGTTCTGAAGAAGAATCAGGGATCTTGGCTTTCTTAGTTAAATCTTATGTTTATCACATTTATTGATTACTTCCAAACTTATTTTAATCTAAGTTTTCTTTCTGCTTACTTAACCCAATGTGGTATATTTCTTTGAATATTTGCTATTAAATTGTAATTTTGTAGCATCTCTTATCTTGCCTTATTAATTCGAGTAATTGCTCATAGTAAAGTAAGGCTTCTATATCACTGCATTTTATTCCTACATAAACTTCCTTTGTTAAAGTTTAGTATCTTCCCAAGTTTTCTTAACTTATTTTACATAATAATTTTTATTTCCTTTGTATAAATTATTAATAATTAATTTAAATTCAACTCCTGTGATATGTGTTATAGCTTAAATTAAGGATTTGAACTTATTAAGTCACCAATTTTCAATAATAAATTCATATCTGTACTAATTAAATCCTATTAGCTACAGTTCTTAAGATGTTAGTAATTTAATCTTAATGGGTTTACTATTGTAACGCTTTTGAGATTAAGTCAATTATAAAGATATATTTTATAAAATTACTTAACTAGCATCAGAATATAATTACTCGAAGACATTCGAGAATAGAATAGATTTAAGTAAATTGATCATTAATTACCTTCAAAAATGTTTTTGGTACATTATTTCAAACCCTAGCATCATAAAAATCTGGGTATTTAGAATTAAGTGATTAACGGTCGTTAAAATTGCTAGTATTAATTTATTCACAACCCAAGTGAGAAAAATACATTTTCCTGACTTTGAAGAAAAGCTCAAAATTAATATTAATCGATTTCAATGAGTTAGAAATATTCCCATTAGTTAATTTCATATTAGAATGAACTATTTAAAAAAGAATCAATATATCTTTAGATTGTTATTCTCTTCTGAAATAAAATAATAAAAATCTTTTAAAGCCTAAAAAAATGCAAAAGTACCAAATTTTTCATACTTATGACTCTAATTTATAGAAAATATATCAGATCCTATGGCTACTCAAACATAGAGCTATTCCTCAAAATGAAGCTCAATACACATTGTTTTAGAAGGAATAAACACTAACATTATATATTTTAGATGTCATATGGATCTAATGGACCCACGAAATTTTAAGTTATGAGAAAAATCCAATTTAGATATAGGCAAACAAGATAAGTCAAAATCGAAAGAACCACTAGCGTAATTTCTATGTCTTTAATAGGACGAATATTGTCTTTCCTACTCGTTGCTAAAACCTATTAGCTTGAGCACTTATCAATGGCGATTTTTGAGATCATTATTTAAATGTCAATAATTAAAATAGGTTTTAGATAATGGACATAGGTTAAATAGTAAAATCTAGAGTAAAATATAAATTTATGTATTTATAACAATATAAGAATGTTACATCCAATTTAAACTTGCTTACTCTAAAAACTGATGAATTTATTGCAACTTTTAATAAAATTAATATACCATTCTTGACTTTTTCATGAAAATTTGAGATTGTTCTTAAAATTATTTCACTTTTAATATTATATTATCTTATTAAATTGATTATTATTATTAACTATTTATTAATTCTTTTAATGAAGCATTATTTAAATAATACTGTGGATTATGACTGAAATTGATCTTACCAAGCATCTTTAAACTTTTATTTTTAAACATCCAACTCAATCTATCAAACAGATTTCACCCATATATTGTACAATATGGATACATTACAATAATCTTCCATTTATTGCAATTTTGAAAGAACGTATGTGGTTAATCGATTATGAGTTAATTAAATATAATATGTTTCTGAAATCTTTGTTTTTTAATATAATTAAATATTTTAATTATCTTATAATAATAAATAAATGTTCTATAATGCAAGACTTTATTAAATTAAATAATAAGGAATAATATAAATTATGTTTATTATTAATTTATTTTACTATATTCATAAATATTCCTTTTGTTATTATTTAACTAATCTAAAATTTAATCAACACAAAATTTCTCTATAGATAATCAAAATACTATAAATAAAAAAATATAATCAAATTTCTCATTTTGACCAAGATAAAATTTTATGGGTTTTAACATATAAAGAATGATGAATCTTGATAGTTTATATTTTAATATAGTCAATTTACACATAAAATTTTTAAAATTCACCTATACTTTATAGCCTTTTTAATCTGTTAGTTAAAAATCTAATTTTTCCAAGATCATTTTTAAACTTCTTACCTTTTTTATTGACATGAAAATATATAAACGATTGATGTTTTTATTATATCGCTTTACTAAACTTCTTTGTGAAAGGTAACTCATCACTTCAGTATACATGAGTGAATTTTCATGCTTTTGTTTTATCATTTATTTATCTTTGTTAGATATGGTATAGATTAATGAATAAATTCTAATTCTTTGAGATCTTTATTTATTCTTAACTTTTTATAAATATAAAATTTCCCATAAAAATAAGACGTTTGTTGAATAAATTTTTTAATTCTTAAAACTCTTAACCACTCCACTGTCAAAATTTCTCTTCCTCACATTTCTGTAGAGCTTCTGATTTATCACGATTAAATATTTAGTTAAGATTCTGAAAATCTCATCTGCTCATTGCATAATAAAGTCTCTTTCAATATAAAGTTAGAGTACTGTAAAATATGCTAAGTACTAATCAATTAATTAAGTTTAATTACTACAATGATAACAATGTGCCACGAACTCTGTCCACCTATATATAACCATTGGCTTCTGCATATTAACTCTTAATTATCAATAATACACAGGTTTTAGTGTCTGCTAATTGTTTATTAGTTTTTAAATTAAAATATTCGAGTGTCAAAATCAATTCACTGTTTAATCTTTTACTGTATTATTTCTTCCTATAAGTTCGTAGAATGCCCAGTTATCATTATCTAAGTTTGAAGTATATTCAATAGACTTACAGTTGAGTGATGTTTAAGTATATCTCAAAAGCAAACTTAGAATCTTTTTGTTTAACTTGTTTAATAATAAAATATTTTTAAATATATAAAACCTTAAGACTCAGTTGTTGTTATAGCTATCTTAAGATCTTTATCTCATTCCATACTGTCTTCAAATAGTTTTCTTGCTCAAAATATAAATATTAATACTTCATACAAATCATATATGCTTTAAACTATTTTAATTATGAATAATATTACATATTATATTAATATAGATAAAAGATTGTGAAAATTTGGGAGAAGGTCTTGATAAATAAATATAGAGAGCGAGAATAAATTAAACTTAAGTATATTGTTGTTTAGTTTTGTGAGCAATCATCTGTTGAATGCTAATGTAGTCTTTAACATTTCAACTGTCACTTCATATCTTAAGGTACTTTTAGTTTACATAATCTGTGGCGATTAATATGTCTTTAGGTCATCCGATCATATCATTTCCTCTGTAGCCTCCTGAAGCTGTGTCATTTATGTTTATGTTGTACTCTATAAGCAGAAATATATAGAGATTGTTTGTTACAAGTGTATTCACTAACATCCATTATTTGTAAGCCAATCTTTGAGCCTGAGCTATAAACGTTGCCACAGATTATCTGCTGCTTAGGTCCAGATTTTCCTTAAGCCTCAACCATGGTGAAAGGCATTGGGTGTTTACTATTTACAAATGTGCTAGCATTTCTTGTAGTTGCTCAAAAGCCTGGGCTTGCATATCTCTTTGCCAAAAAATATAAATGTCTCTTAATCTCTAGCGTCTTATATTGGTCATTCTTGGCAGCCAGTCTCTGCATTGGCCTTTCAGCATTTTAGACTTCCAACATTGAAGTCGAAGTAAGGGGCGAATCTTCGAATGGGGGCTGCCAGTGGCACCACTCGACTTACCAGTTGATATATATCTCATGAAGGTGGAACTTCGGGAGCCGTTATAATCGGACATCATTGTTTCCCAAAAAGCCATTGGAGTTTCACAAAGTGATGGTTTACACATATAGTAAAGATAGATTCGGGATATGGAGAGAAGATCATAACTCTTAAACCTGCCAATCTCTTTAGCCTCCTACATTTTTCAACTCTAGACTGAGCGCTTTTCTCTATATTGTAGTTTATGATGCCTTTTGATATTCATTGTATTGAGAGGAATTCAATGAGGAAGCAAAGAAGTTGCCAATATGGGACAGGGGAATCCTGAAGCAATTTAGCGTGAATGCTTCATTCGTTGGCATCTTAATCGATGGGGTTCCATCCATTCAGGTACTTCAGAGATCTTAAATGAATTCTTCACACCAAAGGCAGCAGCCTCGTATGCTAAGATATTAGAAGTTGATCAATATGTAGGAAGCAGTGAATAAAAGACTTTCCATCGCTATTGCTCATTCAGTTCTTGCGATTAAACTATCAGTATAGCCCTAATGGAATTGGCACATCTCCTTTTCAAATCTACAATGCACCAAGGACTGCATGTAATACGCTGACTCTCACCTCTCAAAAGAGTCACTAGTATTGTCGTTCTTGTTTGAGATGGCCACTTGATTGTTGGACGATACGAAGCAATTGGTTTGCTCTGGCTGCCTTGAGGTTTTGATATATATAATGAAGTGACAATCAACTGAGAGTACTACTATGTGATGACTTTGTTCCATCCTTATACTGTTGCCTGATTAAGACTCTCCTGTCACACCATCATATGCAGTAGTAGAACTGGGCTAGCCTTAGAGCACCCATGCCCTCCTCTTCACTATGAATGAATAGGTTAATACTTTTCAGTCGTCATTTATGGCTGTTAGGAAAAAAAACTTAAGAATTATGAAATATATTTAAAGGCTTTAATACTATAGTTATAAATTTGGTAGTTTGTTAAATTATAATGGAAGCCTTTATATATAAATAAGAGCCTAATTAATTAATTGACTAGCTACAAAATATTAATAATAATATACTTTAATTCAAATTCAAATTTTTAATTAGAAATTATCTAACTTTCATATTCATAAAAAATTTACTCTTTTTATTGATTGGTATTATATATCCGTCTACAAACCTTTTTTTATTCTATAATGTATGTTTGTACTCTCTGCAACTACCCATAATTCTATTTATTACTTTGGATACTGCTAACTAATATTTGTAGTTTTGTCTGCATTATAAGGAATATTTGTTCTATTTGGAGTTGATCGCGCCATGTCAGTTAACTTTGAATTGGATGGGCAATAATCTACTGCGCTCTATAATTTATTCTATATAAATATAATTCTTTATCTTTACTTAAATATAAATTTATCAGTTTGTTTTTTATTCATAATTATTTGCTTTTATAGATCTAAAATTAACTAGAATTACTTTGATTGTCTCAAAATAAGCTCTAATAGTCCAATAAGATTGATAGAAGTATTGAAGCTGTTTAAATATATTATTAAAGCTTACTTTTATTCTAGTTATTATATTGATCGTGACTATTCTAGTATTTATTAAGAGGGGTGGAAGCTCATTTGATTTGGTGTTTCCATTATAATGGTAGGGTAATTTTATATCAGAGGTATAAGTTGCTTTGCTTTAAATTAATGAAGGGATTCATACTGAGTTTACCATAATGTCTTTTTCACTCACATTAGTTTTTTGCTTCAATTTTTTATATCATTTTTTTCATTAAGCCCATACAATCTTATTACTTTATTGAAATTGTCTTTCCCCATATCTTTCTTTATGTATCTTTCGTTTTAATTCTGACTTAATTTATTTGTTACACAATTATATATATTTTAGTTGCATATCTAGGAATTGTGTATAAATATCTTTTAATGAAAACTTCAAAGATCTCTTTTATTACCAATAATAAACTTTTATTTTTTTATTGACTACCATTCTATTTTATTTGTTTTTAATTCTAGTTCTAAAAATAAAACCCATTATATCGTAATTTCCCAGAGCGTTTCTTACCAATACTAATAGTTGATGTCTACAATGATTCACATTATTTATAAAACCTACTATGGATTGTTAATACCAATAATTTGCTTTATTCTATCTCCCTCTAAATATTTTCTTATTAGCAACTTAAGCATATCTTGCTAGATTTATCTGCATTCTACATTAGATGTTCTCAAGCATTATTTCCTTACCTTTATAATTTTCTCAATTCTGATTTTATCACCCCTTTCTTTGGTATTTTCCAGGTATTTTATTCTATATTTTAGTGTGATTTTAATTAAAATTGTCATCTTAAAATAATCTAACACCAAATAATATAGTTGAAGTTTTAAATAGGTTCTTGTCGATGTTTATCTTGTTAAGTTGGTGTTCTGTTTTATGTTGTTGATTCTTTATCCCTTTATAAATATAATAAGTTAAGTTGACTCCACTTGCTGATGGTATCTTAAAACTGTTCCTTATCTAAGAAAATAATAAAACTGATTATTTAATTATGAATAAATTCAAATTTATAGAAATTCTTTTTGATCTTTCAAAGTAGTCTTTGATATTTTTAGAGTTTCATCTCTTATTTGTGATAGTTCTCAATTTATTATTCTGGTAGACTTCCTCTTTGCTAGTTTGTTATAATTAGCACCCTCAAATTAATCATGTCTTTCCTTAGTTTTAATTGTTTATATATTTTAATTATTTAGTTTTATTACTCAAAATCAAAATAATTTAAGATTTTAGCTGAGTTATTTAAAACAAAAACTTTCTGTTTTAAAAGAGCAATAAAAATATTAATAATGATAATAATAATAATAATAATAATAATAATAATAATAATAATAATAATAATAATAATAATAATAATAATAATAATAATAATAATAATAAGTAAATTACATTAAAATTAAATTATTTAATGTGTCATATCAATTTATAATTAAAAGCATCATTCATTTCAAGATTCATTTATTAAATGAAATAAGATACAATAATATATCAAAACTACCTAATGCTAAACCTGGAAGTCGGCTTCACGAAGATGGAAATAGGTAAATCTGGATATTTGATCAGAGAGGAAGAGGCAAATTAGAATCAAGAAAAGAGGAGTGAAATCATATGGAACCGAGCAGGGCGTGAAATTGGAGATCTTCAAGAGAGTGTCAACCAGTAAATAGACAATTGGGAAGGAATATTCCAAAGGAATGACTGGTAAATGGAGCTAGAGCAGGAATTTGAACACCAAGAGAAAGCTGGAAGGGAATTTGATGGACATTTAACAGAGCTAGAGTGCTGCTTGTTCAGCGACGGATCAGAGTTATAACAAATCAGAGATGCAAAAAAAATGGCAGCAGGAGATTTAGAGAAGGAAGCAGATATCTATAAAAGTCTGCTCAAATTAAGCATAGTAAGGCAGTCAAGCAAGATGGGACAGAGGAGCAATTATAGGAAGATGGACTTGGAGAGGAGCATTGAACAATTTCAGCGGAGAACCGTATTTACAGGCTTTTATTAGTAATAATTTTTAGATCTCACAAAATGTATTTGCCTGTGTATTATTCGTTATTATAATTTACCTCAAGTTATTTACTACTACTACTACTAATATATGAAAATTAAATTAATTAAAGATTTATTTTCTATTAGTGGGAATAAAATACTTAAATACATATAAAACCCTATGATTTTGATTTATTTGGTGAATAAATTGGATAATTGATTCTAGCGGAAGTAAAATTTAATTAATATAATATAAAATTAAATTATTAAATAATTAAAACTAAACAATTTAAATTGAATGAAGATGAAAAAAAAAGAGCAGCAGGAGAATCAGCTATCTCTGATGCCCAAGACTTCATTTTATTTATATGAGTTTTTGATAAAAAGTGTTGTCATCAACTGATGAAATTTCAATCAATAACCAATCTTTATAATATAGAGATCATGTATATTCAATGAAGACTCCAGGAACTTATATTGGCTTATAATCAGGATTAATTCTATAAAATATTGATATTTATGTTAAAACTGTAGAATAATCAACATAATCGTATTAATTATTTGAGGTAGAAGTGATATTACCAAGACAAACAATCACTAATCCTAGTTTATCATTGGTAAATAATTCCCATCTCATAAATGGTAAACTTATACTAAAGTTTCAATTAGACAGTAGCTGAAATTACAGACAAAATTTATAGTATGGGAGCATATTAAGATTATGTTTTCGAACTCATTCATTTCTAAGTTTATTCATTTAAACATCATGCAATTATTGTTACTCAAAATATTGTGAGTTTAAAATAGAATTAAAGTATCTCAATTAAGGCTAAATTGAGAGGCTCAAGTCTCATGAAATCCTTTGCTTCGTAAATGGTTTGATCTTCTTGTTCCTTGTTTCTTGAAAGAAGCTTTCTTTTAGATGCTAAGGGCACCTAATTTCATGTAATTTATTATAACATGATTTTTTTATCACATTCCACATGATTCAGTCTAATTATTGTTTAAAAATATATATTTACTTAGTATTATAGCACCACAATCTTTTAAATAGTGATATACCATCTAAAACTACTAACATCATCTAATCATTTGCCTAAATTGCACTTTATTTTATCATTCTTGACAGCTTATTAAAAGAAGTTTAAACAAATAATTAACTACTGTATCATTGCATTTAACTTGATGAAAGTCTGCGGAAATAACTCTACTTAAATAAAATAGAGGATGCCAACCTTTGAATTAATCTATCAAAGTATCTTTAATTTAAAGGAATAGCTTTTAGTTCAAAATTATTGCTCCAGGAGGAATCCTCTCGACACTAAAGGAAGCCTGTGATATCCAAATCAAACATAACAATATAAATCATAAATGAAGTCATTTATTCCTTAGTTTATGAATTCAAGCATATAATATGTAAGAGAAGGTAGACAATCAAGAGGCGGTTACAGAGGAAGAGGAAGCAATGAGAGCAGATTAAACATACTCTATAAATATCTAAATTGGACCGATAAGAGGTCCAAGAAATGCATCTATGAACAAGAGTTTCACCAAAAGATGAAATCAATGAATTGATATATCAACAAGAACACTTAAGTTGAAACAATCAACAAAAATCAGACATGGAGTGTTTATAATAATTCATATAAATATGAACGATTAACCACATTTATGAATGCATGTTAAGAGTGGGGAGTCAAGCTCATCTAAACAATAATTTACCAAAACTTAAGCTTAAACTTATGAATTCAAGAATTTGAGTTTGCAAGAAATTTGATTTGGGGAATTTTTTAGGCAATATTATAGAAAATTATTGATAATGATTGCTTATTTAAATTATAATAGCATAATGAAACGTATACTACATTCAATTTTGTAAGAATCAATTTAGCAACACTTCCTATTGTATTGAAGATTCCTACTTATTATAAAAGAGTTATTGATGGTGCTTAGTTTTTTCCATTTGAAGAAACTTGACTTTAATAACTTGACCTAAATTAAGTCTAAAAGAACATTTTAAATTATATTACTAAAAATTTTAATAAATGAATTAAATATATAATTTAAATATTTGACGCTTTACGAAATAAAATTTAATATTATATATTTTAATAATAGTAATCATCAACAGCTATATGCAAGTAATTTTCGTAAAAGCAGTAAGACACAAGATGACTACCTAAACCAGGCTTGCCAATATCTTCTAGTACATCTAGTAGATCAGGACCAAGAGATTACTTCAACCTTTAATGAAAATAAGAATGAGGTGGAGACAATAAGAGAAGACTACAGTGAAATAGAGATGGCAAAGCGTTAGTTTGCGAGCATCAATTAGCTAAAATAGCATATTTTAGGTAAAATAATTAAGTCAATGAAGATTACTCATTTCTTTTTAATTATATTAATTTTATTATATTTTTAGGTACTCTACCGCATTCGAGCTGTTTTGTGGTAGAGTACCTTAATTATATTAATTATTAAATAAATTAGTTTTAAATTCTTCAAATAAATATAGCATTTAGTTTATAGAAAAAGTAATTTATAATTCAAAGTTATTAAATATATTTAGTTGATAAAAAATTCTTACATATTCAAACTTGAGCCCTTTAAGAAAGTTGCTTTATATAGTAACATATCAAGATTATTCTCATTTATTTATATTATATTTATAATAAATTACTTTTTCTATAAACTTAATTACATAATTTAATAAAGCATTTAAATTTAATTATTTTGTAAATTAATATAATTAAGGTACTCTACCGCAAAACAGCTAAAATGCAGTAGAGTACCTAATAATATAATTAAATTAATATAAATTTAGAGAAATGTAAAATCTTGATTAATCATAATAATTCACTAAAAATATGCTATTTTAGCTAAATCTCACGCCCATGTTGAATCTCTTGCAGCAGCTATTGGTGATCATATCATGATGATGATCACCGTCTGTAGCAAAACCAACTTTACATTGCTTGTACTGAATTAGGGGAGGTTCCTAAAATGCAAACTCTGTTGATAATGATCTTTCTCAGTCCCTATGAGTGGTATCATTGTCTACAATTTCACGAAAGATAGCTTTAGTGGAAAAACGTAAAATATATCCATGAAATAATAATCAATGGTATTAAATAGCATTCAAATAATTTCAAACATTCACTTTTTAATTTTAATAAAATTACTTCTATTATTATTATTATTATATATAATTGTCCGCAACATTTTATTTTTTTAATTGTTATGCATGCATCACTTAAAACAGGAAAATGTTTGTTTTCTTGTTATTATTACTGCTTATATTCTAATATAAAGTATCTTGATATTATTTTTGAATTATTTTTTGGTTCTCAATAATAAATATAAATGAAAATAAAATCACTTCTATTTAGAAATGAAAATGACATTTTATTTTTAATCATAAACAAAATTGTATTAAATGTATAATTTAGATAAATCTTGTGAATTCAAATGAAGTTTTTTAAATGGGAAAATTTTAAAAATTATTGCTTTTTGTAGAGAAATTTTAAAAAATACTTGAGCATATTCACAGAAGAATATAATCTTTAATAAATATTAATTTTAATTTGAAAACTTTATTATGAAAGTGGTTCTCATTAAGAACATATGAGAGGGAAATTATTATAATTAACAAATCAAATGATAGAATGTTTCAAGTATTATGCTAGTATACAAATCTATTTGAGAATCTTCCATTTAACTTTAAGAAGTATAAAATTATAGTTGGTATTACTGATGATTAACATTGAAACGAGGAAACAGATTTATAAGTTATGTTGGAACGAGCTAACAAAGAATAATTGGCGTAATAACAAGATATAGCATGACTTACTTAGTATATATTACTAAAATACAATTGAATCGGGAAATTATGAAAATAAATACAGAACGTAAAAGCATTTGAATAATAACAGCCAAGTATTTGAGAGTAATATAAATCAAATTTGGGAGCAAGTAAAAAGGATTCTAGCTACATGTTTAAACTGTTTACTGTTTAATCTTTAATTATATTTATTATTTTAATATTAAAAGTTTGATCAAATCCTAAATTTAAAATAAACAGATAAACAAGTAAACAGGCCCACACTTATCTGTTCCCTGTTTAATTAGATAGGTTAGGGAACAAATAAACAAATAAAAGATGGCTCATAAGTGTGTTTACTGTTTAATTACATAGATTAGGGAGCAGATAAACAGACTAAACAGGGTTATAAAATTTGTTTATTTGTTTAATTATTTTATTAGATATAATTGTAATAAAAAAATAAATGTTCAAACAAATGGATGCGGCTTTCTACATAATCTAATCGAACCAGATGCTGTAGCTACTATAACCTTTTTCAAAGAATGCCGCCAAAGAACTGCAATTACAAAACTCTATTCATACTTTAGCTCGTCTTGGCTAAGGAGTTGAATAATTGGTTGATCCTAATACAATCAAAAAATGCATTTCACACATTTAGATTTACTTTGATGAAGGAGATGATAGACTGTTCATGGTTGTGAATTTAGTGCCAAACAACATAGGCCTCTATCGCACTACTTTTCTATCTAGAAATACAGTGGGTTTAAGCTTTTAAGCAAATACGGGGTCACTGCGAAAAATACAGGCAAAATCCAGCGAGGCAATTTTATTTTAAATGTTTCCAAATCTTCAGTTTATTTATGGGAAGGAGGACCAGCACTAGAACCATTCACGTCCAATGAAGATCAATTAGTCAATACAGTCGCTTGCATATAACTCAAGTGATCCAAAAGAGATAATGTTAGTTAAAATTATATCAGGGTTTCTAAACGGGGATTTCAAGAGTGTGGGCAGTTCTTTCGTAATCATTGCAATGTTGTAAGGGCTTTTATGATGATAGCTCAACTTGAACCAAAGATGAAGTAACATTCACGGCTGATAAAAGAGTCAAATCTTCTGCACATCGATTACACCCCGACGATCAAATCGCTCTAAGAGTATCTGTTAAAGAAAGAATCAGGAAAAGAGAAGGTGCGGGAAATGGGGGCTTGATGATTTTTAAAAGTTAGGATATGGAGAGATTTTCAATGCCTTTTACAATGTGATAGTCTAGAAATAGCATTAAAAGATGAATTGAGTATGGATCGTTGGTCCAACAAATACAGGAAAGACTACAATAGCTGAGATGCTGAAGGAAATATTCATTTGCGATGTTTTAGAAGACGGGGTCTCCCCCTTCTTTGTAAAAGCAGCATTGGTAGATGTTGTCCCGCAGATTACCATGATGATAAATTGAATCACTTGCACTTTTTCGGAAAAAAAAATAAAATATAGCAAGAATAAAAAAGTTCATAGAAGGGAGAGGCTACTTGGTTGATGTAAAATACGGTGAAACACAGATGGCATTCAAGAATACTTCAATTGTGATCATTACCAACGAGCTACCATTTGACTAGATGAGTAGAGTAAACGTAGACGCTTTCATGGAGAGAATTACAGTCTGTAATCTAGAGATCCAGTCTTTTAGAAGAGACTAACCATTCCCATTCACGAGCATGGATAATGGCATTTGTTCAAGAGATATGTGGAGAGTAGTAAAGCAGATGATACACACGCACATTTTGATGATGAAAATGAAGAAGAAGGTAATCTTGAGCAGTATGCGAGAAAGTCACTTGGATCCTCGATTTCATTAGATTGAAGTGCAACTAAAATTATATCTAATAAAATAATTAAACAAATAAACAAATTTTATAACCCTGTTTAGTCTGTTTATCTGCTCCCTAATCTATGTAATTAAACAGTAAACACACTTATGAGCCATCTTTTATTTGTTTATTTGTTCCCTAACCTATCTAATTAAACAGGGAACAGATAAGTGTGGGCCTGTTTACTTGTTTATCTGTTTATTTTAAATTTAGGATTTGATCAAACTTTTAATATTAAAATAATAAATATAATTAAAGATTAAACAGTAAACAGTTTAAACATGTAGCTAGAATCCTTTTTACTTGCTCCCAAATTTGATTTATATTACTCTCAAATACTTGGCTGTTATTATTCAAATGCTTTTACGTTCTGTATTTATTTTCATAATTTCCCGATTCAATTGTATTTTAGTAATAATGGTCGAGTATATATACTGAACAACAGAATATTTATTTTTAATAAAGTTAACAAAACATTGATACAATTCATATCATAAACAATAATAGTGGTAGAAGTATTTCTATACATTTTATTATTGTAAATGATCAACTTACTTTAATGAAAAAGTATAAAAACACCGCAATAATCAAATAATTATGACAAGATTTCTGAAGAATAAATTACACAAACAAAAAGTATCAATCAGGGGCAATTTTTAAGTTAGACTGTGAAAACTAGTTAGGTGGATTTACTAAAAGAAATATAGTCGGTTAGCTTGGAGATAAACTATTTAAACATAATTAAACCATAAATTAATATAGATTTATGGGATAAAATATTTGCACATTAATTTATATATAAAATATGTAGAAGGATACAACAAAAAAATGATTAATTGTCAAAAATAATTATTGAATACTTTTTTTCCTCTAGACCTTCTTAGGAAACAAAACTGATATTGATATTTATAATTTTCTAATTTATGCCCTTAGAAGTATTTAAGATGAAATTTTATTTTAATTTTAAGGAGTCAAGTATTCTAGATAAGAGATATTAATGACATGTATTAGACTATAAATAAAAAAACAATTTAAAACAAAAGATTATTTACTTGCTTAATATTTAAATAATAATCAAAATATCAATTCTGTTTTCCCATTCCTTCTTTTTATGGAGTATTTAAACTATCCGTTATAAAATTAAAACTTTTATTTTTAGAATCTTAGTCTCCTCTCTTTCTTAATTTTCCAATTAATGTATAGAGATTATTTATAGTTTTTTATAAGTTTTCTTTATAATGAGAGATATTTTGAAAAACATGATCCAGATAAATATTGAGGTATGTAACTTCAATAAAGCATTGGTACAGATGATTTAATATAAAAAATTTAATTAAGTCACTAAAAAAAGATCATTAGTTATTAAAATATAAAATATTGGATAGATTAACCAATAATTTCTTAAACAAAATAAGAGTAAGTATAATACTATAAAGCAAGAACTAAGGCAAATTTTAACCTTAATATGAAATTATTTTATTTTTTGTGAATAATCAGTTGTTAATCATTAGTAAATTTTGAAAAGAGATTAGTAAAAAACTCTAGAAAATTACTAATGAAGAGCAGCTACAGTAATTTAATTGGATTATTGGGAAAATAAAGAAATCCAGAGGTAAGTTATGATATTGAGAAGCCTCAAAGACGATCGATTATAAATACATATATTTCAATCATATAAAAAGAATTTAAAGAAAATCTTTAAGCTTATAATAAATAAAGGGATATCATCATTTTAAATCGAGAAGACCAACTGCATAAGTAAAAATTAAATCTGATCTGAAGAGGAAGAAAATGGGACTCAAAAAATGATGTAAAAAGGAAAAAGATTATCACAAATGTGATTAATTAAAAAATAATTATAATAGAATGAATAAAAATTTTAAAAAAATGGATTATTAAAAAATGACTATCAGAAGATAGATTACAATAAAAATAATAAAAGATCTAAATATAATATTGCAGGAATACATTTGATTTGGGAAAATAATTTATAATTAATTTATTAATAATTAAAATTCGTGGCAGTTAACTTTCTGGAAACCTAGACAATATGGTACTTGTTCGATAGAGAATTTAAAATTAGCTGGACTTTACTATTGGCGGTACACCTCTATCGCATCCCTGGAGCGAGATAAATCGAACTTTAATTTTGGCATCAAAATCAACTAAACAAATCACCAAAAATTAAAGTTCGTTTATCTCGCTCCAGGCATGCGATAGAGGGGTACCGCCAGTAGTAAAGTCCAGCTAATTTTAAATTTTCTATCGAACAAGTACCATTATGTCAGGATTTCCAGAAAGTTAACTGCCACGAATTTTAATTATTAATAAATTAATTATAAATTATTTTCCCAAATCATATGTATTCCTACAATAAAAATATAATTAATTACTTTATATTAAGATAAAGAATGCATCTGACAAGAGATACAGAAAATTTATATCAAGTTATATAATAAATACCATAAAATCCAAGAGATATTTTCATTAAAGGATAAGATAGAAGAAAGAAATCAGAAATAAGATGAAAATTAAAAGAAAATAATTAATTAATAAAATTTGTAATATAAGATTATTTAATATTAACAATTTCACCGAAAGAGCACTTAGATTCTGAGACAACAATTATTCGCTATCGAAGATTCGACTCAGGTTTACATATGATAAAATCCTTTCATCAAGCATATCGATTTGAACCAGAGCGCACTCCAAAACTCTTTATTCTTAACTCTCATCTCATACAACAACAATTCTCATATTGATCATAACTATCAACAGTATCATATAAAACAATTACAATCTGAGACAACCATTATTCGATATCGAAGATATGACTTAGGTTTACAAAAGATAAAATCATTTCATGTATCTATTATTGATACTAGGTTATAGATCAAATCATTCATGCTCAGGGCTTAATTCCCATTTTTTTAATGTTATATATTAAAAATTCATTTTAATTATTAAAATTTTATATTATTAAGCGAGCATAATTAAAATTTGGAGAATGTTAAAAATAAAAAAAAAAGAGATCAAATATAATAATGTTCATATCAATAATCATGTGTTAAGATAAAACAGCCACTAATTTGTAATATAATTGAGTAGATGCTTATAAACTTTGATTAATTAATTAACTATCTAAAAATGGAATTTTTGTTCAACTTTTCTGATTAATTTCAATTTTAGGGCAGTGATAAAGTTGATGCGTCTATGCAGGTATAATTTGTTTTCATAAGAAAAATAAAATTGAATCCAAACCCTGTATTTATTTTCTCCTCAAAATCCATATGAACACACCTATTTGCCATAAGCTCCTGATTCTTAGCTAATAATTCATAAATCAAGAATAATTTATATAAGCATAGATACACATAAAATGAGTGATATGAAATTCCCCAAAAGTGTCATATTTTCCTCATTAAGAAACTTAATAAGACGAGAACTCATCAAGGAATCATTTTTAATTCTTGAAAAGTATTTACTATTTTCAGAAATCAAAAGTTTGCCCAGGTCAACTTGACTCAATATCATGTGCACATTGCATATAGTATATAACTAGATATCCATTGAATGAGACTGTGTTTATGTGATTGTTGAAAATATGATAAAAAAACACTAATTGAAAAAAGTGCTTCTGCTCATTCCCATTGATCTTGAGTGTATAGTGGCGAGGTTTTCAAAGGTTTTCGCTCTTAAGCCTTAATTAACACGTTTAAATATGGTTCCACGACCTAGAGCATCGAACGACAACATCTTTAGAGGCTTTCATACCAAAAAGCACATAAAATAAAATATTTTTATGCAAAAATATCATAATAATTCTTGAAGTCTTCTTCAATAGATCTATTCTTCATTCAAATTTGTTTTTCTTATGAAAACAAATGTTACCTGCATAGAGTTCGGAATATCTCCATTACTTTCAGATATCTTGTGATTTTTATTTCTCAGAGGAAGGCCTTCAGACAGTAAGGAAATGTTAAAAAATGCCTATCAAATAATTGCAAAAATTTATATAAAATTTATATCCCAAAAAATTGATGTGACCTTGCCTCAAGAGGTGGCCCCCAAACCCTGTATTTAACTTCTTTTCAAATTCCATATCAACACTCCTATCATCCAAAAGCTCCTAATTCATAGCAAATAATTCAAAAACCAAGAATATTTTATATAAGCATAGATACACATAAAATGAGTGATATGAAATTCCCCAAAAATGTCATATTTTCCTCATTAAGAAACTTAATAAGACAAGAACTCAGCAAGGAATCATTTTTAATTCATGAAAAGTATTTACTATTGTCAGAAATCAAAAGTTTGCCCAGGTCAACTTGACTCAATATCATGTGCACATTGCATATAGTATATAACTAGATATCCATTGAATGAGACTGTGTTTATCTGATTGTTGAAAATATGATAAAAAAACCCTAATTGAAAAAAGTGCTTATGCTCATTCCCATTGATCTAGAATGTATAGTGGCGAGGTTTTCAAAGGTTTTCGCTCATAAGCCTTAATTAACACGTTTAAATATGGTTCCACGACCAAGAGCATCGAACGACAACATCTGTAGAGGCTTTCACACCAAAAAGCACATAAAATAAAATATTTTTATGCAAAAATATCATAATAATTCTTGAAGTCTTCTTCAATAGATCTATTCCTCATTCAAATGTGTTTTTCTTATGAAAACAAATGTAACCTGCATAGAGTTCGGAATATCTCCATTACTTTCAGATATCTTGTGATTTTTATTTCTCAGAGGAAGGCCTTCAGACAGTAAGGAAATGTTGAAAAAATGCCTGTCAATTAATTGCAAAAATTTATATAAAATTTATATCCCAAAAATATGATGTGACCTTCCCTCAAGAGATGGCCCCCAAACCCTGGATTTAACTTCTTTTCAAATTCCATATCAACAATCCTATTTGTTATAAGCTCCTGATTCTTAGTTAATAATTCAAAAATCAAGAATATTTTATATAAGCATAGATACACATAAAATGAGTGATATGAAATTCCCAAAAAGTGTCATATTTTCCTCATTAAGAAACTTAATAAGACGAGATCTCAGCAAGGAAACATTTTTAATTCATGAAAAGTATTTACTATTGTCAGAAATCAAAAGTTTGCCCAGGTCAACTTGACTCAATATCATGTGCACATTGCATATAGTATATAACTAGATATCCATTGAATGAGACTGTGTTTATCTGATTGTTGAAAATATGATAAAAAAACCCTAATTGAAAAAAGTGCTTCTGCTCATTCCCATTGATCTAGAGTGTATAGTGGCGAGGTTTTCAAAGGTTTTCGCTCTTAAGCCTTAATTAACACGTTTAAATATGGTTCCACGACCTAGAGCATCGAACGACAACATCTTTAGAGGCTTTCATACCAAAAAGCACATAAAATAAAATATTTTTATGCAAAAATATCATAATAATTCTTGAAGTCTTCTTCAATAGATCTATTCTTCATTCAAATTTGTTTTTCTTATGAAAACAAATGTTACCTGCATAGACCTCGGAATATCTCCATTACTTTCAGATATCTTGTGATTTTTATTTCTCAGAGGAAGGCCTTCAGACAGTAAGGAAATGTTGAAAAATGCCTGTCAATTAATTGCAAAATTTTATATAAAATTTATATTCCAAAAATTTGATGTGACCTTGCCTCAAGAGGTGGCCCCCTAACACTTGATTTAACTTCTTTTCAAAATCCATATCAACACACCTATCCTCCATAAGCTCTTGATTCATAGTAAATTATTCAAAAATCAAGAATATTTAGTATAAGCATAGATACACATAAAATGAGTGATTTGAAATTCCCAAAAAGTGTCATACTTTCCTCATTAAGAAACTTAATAAGACAAGAACTCAGCAAGGAATCATTTTTAATTCTTGAAAAGTATTTACTATTGTCAGAAATCAAAAGTTTACCGAGGTCAACTTGACTCAATATCATGTGCACATTGCATATAGAATAATACTCGATATCCATTGAATTAGACTGTGTTTATCTGATTGTTGAAAATATGATAAAAAAACACTAATTGAGAAAAGTGCTTCTGCTCATTCCCATTGATCTAGAGTGTATAGTGGCGAGGTTTTCAAAGGTTTTCGCTCTTAAGCCTTAATTAACACGTTTAAATATGGTTCCACGACCTAGAGCATCGAACGACAACATCTTTAGAGGCTTTCACACCAAAAAGCACATAAAATAAAATATTTTTATGCAAAAATATCATAATAATTCTTGAAGTCTTCTTCAATAGATCTATTCTTCATTCAAATTTGTTTTTCTTATGAAAACAAATGTTACCTGCATAGACCTCGGAATATCTCCATTACTTTCAGATATCTTGTGATTTTTATCTCTCAGAGGAAGGCCTTCAGACAGTAAGGAAATGATGAAAAAATGCCTGTCAATTAATTGCAAAAATTTATATAAAATTTATATTCCAAAAATTTGATGTGACCTTGCCTCAAGAGGTGGCCCCCTAACCCTTGATTTAACTTCTTTTCAAAATCCATATCAACACACCTATCCTCCATAAGCTCCTGATTCATAGTAAATTATTCAAAAATCAAGAATATTTAGTATAAGCATAGATACACATAAAATGAGTGATTTGAAATTCCCAAAAAGTGTCATACTTTCCTCATTAAGAAACTTAATAAGACAAGAACTCAGCAAGGAATCATTTTTAATTCATGAAAAGTATTTACTATTGTCAGAAATCAAAAGTTTACCGAGGTCAACTTGACTCAATATCATGTGCACATTGCATATAGAATAATAACTAGATATCCATTGAATTAGACTGTGTTTATCTGATTGTTGAAAATATGATAAAAAAACACTTATTTAGAAAAGTGCTTATGCTCATTCCCATTGATCTAGAGTGTATAGTGGCGAGGTTTTCAAAGGTTTTCGCTCATAAGCCTTAATTAACACGTTTAAATATGGTTCCACGACCAATAGCCTCGAACGACAACATCTGTAGAGGCTTTCACACCAAAAAGCACATAAAATAAAATATTTTTATGCAATAATTTCATAATAATTCTTGAAGTGTTCTTCAATAGATCTATTCCTCATTCAAATGTGTTTTTCTTATGAAAACAAATGTAACCTGCATAGAGTTCGGAATATCTCCATTACTTTCAGATATCTTGTGATTTTTATTTCTCAGAGGAAGGCCTTCAGACAGTAAGGAAATGATGAAAAAATGCCTGTCAATTAATTGCAAAATTTTATATAAAATTTATATTCCAAAAATTTGATGTGACCTTGCCTCAAGAGGTGGCCCCCTAACACTTGATTTAACTTCTTTTCAAAATCCATATCAACACACCTATCCTCCATAAGCTCTTGATTCATAGTAAATTATTCAAAAATCAAGAATATTTAGTATAAGCATAGATACACATAAAATGAGTGATTTGAAATTCCCAAAAAGTGTCATACTTTCCTCATTAAGAAACTTAATAAGACAAGAACTCAGCAAGGAATCATTTTTAATTCTTGAAAAGTATTTACTATTGTCAGAAATCAAAAGTTTACCGAGGTCAACTTGACTCAATATCATGTGCACATTGCATATAGAATAATACTCGATATCCATTGAATTAGACTGTGTTTATCTGATTGTTGAAAATATGATAAAAAAACACTAATTGAGAAAAGTGCTTCTGCTCATTCCCATTGATCTAGAGTGTATAGTGGGCGAGGTTTTCAAAGGTTTTCGCTCTTAAGCCTTAATTAACACGTTTAAATATGGTTCCACGACGAATAGCATCGAACGACAACATCTGTAGAGGCTTTCACACCAAAAAGCACATAAAATAAAATATTTTTATGCAATAATTTCATAATAATTCTTGAAGTGTTCTTCAATAGATCTATTCTTCATTCATATGTGTTTTTCTTATGAAAACAAATGTTACTTGCATAGACCTCGGAATCTCTCCATTACTTTCAGATATCTTGTGATTTTTATCTCTCAGAGGAAGGCTTTCAGACAGTAAGGAAATGATGAAAAAATGCCTGTCAATTAATTGCAAAAATTTATATAAAATTTATATTCCAAAAATTTGATGTGACCTTGCCTCAAGAGGTGGCCCCCAAACCCTTGATTTAACTTCTTTTCAAATTCCATATCAACACACCTATCCTCCATAAGCTCCTGATTCATAGTTAATTATTCAAAAATCAAGAATATTTAATATAAGCATAGATACACATAAAATGAGTGATTTGAAATTCCCAAAAAGTGTCATATTTTCCTCATTAAGAAACTTAATAAGACGAGAACTCAGCAAGGAAACATTTTTAATTCATGAAAAGTATTTACTATTGTCAGAAATCAAAAGTTTGCCCAGGTCAACTTGACTCAATATCATGTGCACATTGCATATAGTATATAACTAGATATCCATTGAATGAGACTGTGTTTATCTGATTGTTGAAAATATGATAAAAAAACCCTAATTGAGAAAAGTGCTTATGCTCATTCCCATTGATCTAGAGTGTATAGTGGCGAGGTTTTCAAAGGTTTTCGCTCATAAGCCTTAATTAACACGTTTAAATATGGTTCCACGACCAAGAGCATCGAACGACAACATCTGTAGAGGCTTTCACACCAAAAAGCACATAAAATAAAATATTTTTATGCAAAAATATCATAATAATTCTTGAAGTCTTCTTCAATAGATCTATTCTTCATTCAAATGTGTTTTTCTTATGAAAACAAATGTTACCTGCATAGACCTCGGAATATCTCCATTACTTTCAGATATCTTGTGATTTTTATCTCTCAGAGGAAGGCCTTCAGACAGTAAGGAAATGATGAAAAAATGCCTGTCAATTAATTGCAAAAATTTATATAAAATTTATATCCCAAAAATATGATGTGACCTTGCCTCAAGAGGTGGCCCCCAAACACTTGATTTAACTTCTTTTCAAAATCCATATCAACAAACCTATCCGCCATAAGCTCCTGATTCATAGCAAATAATTCAAAAATCAAGAATATTTAATATAAGCATAGATACACATAAAATGAGTGATTTGAAATTCCCAAAAAGTGTCATACTTTCCTCATTAAGAAACTTAATAAGACAAGAACTCAGCAAGGAAACATTTTTAATTCATGAAAAGTATTTACTATTGTCAGAAATCAAAAGTCTACCGAGGTCAACATGACTCAATATCAAATGCACATTGCATATGAATAAAACTAGATATCCATTGAATGAGACTGTGTTTATCTGATTGTTGAAAATATGATAAAAAAACACTAATTGAAAAAAGTGCTTCTACTCATTCCCATTGATCTAGAATGTATAGTGGCGAGGTTTTCAAAGGTTTTCGCTCATAAGCCCTAATTAACACGTTTAAATATGGTTCCACGACCAATAGCATCGAACGACAACATCTGTAGAGGCTTTCACACCAAAAAGCACATAAAATAAAATATTTTTATGCAATAAAATCATAATAATTCTTGAAGTGTTCTTCAATAGATCTATTCCTCATTCAAATGTGTTTTTCTTATGAAAACAAATGTAACCTGCATAGAGTTCGGAATATCTCCATTACTTTCAGATATCTTGTGATTTTTATTTCTCAGAGGAAGGCCTTCAGACAGTAAGGAAATGATGAAAAAATGCCTGTCAATTAATTGCAAAAATTTATATAAAATTTATATCCAAAAATTTGATGTGACCTTGCCTCAAGAGGTGGCCCCCAAACACTGGATTTAACTTCTTTTCAAAATCCATATCAACAAACCTATCCTCCATAAGCTCCTGATTCATAGTAAAAATTCAAAAACCAAGAATATTTAATATAAGCATAGATACACATAAAATGAGTGATATGAAATTCCCAAAAAGTGTCATACTTTCCTCATTAAGAAACTTAATAAGACAAGAACTCAGCAAGGAAACATTTTTAATTCATGAAAAGTATTTACTATTGTCAGAAATCAAAAGTTTACCCAGATCAACTTGACTCAATATCAAGTGCACATAGCATATAGAATAAGACTAGATATCCATTGAATGAGACTGTGTTTATATGATTGTGGAAAATATGATAAAAAAACACTAATTGAGAAAAGTGCTTCTGCTCATTCCCATTGATCTAGAGTGTATAGTGGCGAAGGTTTTCAAAGGTTTTCGCTCTTAAGCCTTAATTAACACGTTTAAATATGATTCTACGACCAATAGCATCGAACGACAACATCTGTAGAGGGTTTAACACCAAAAAGCACATAAAATGAAATATTTTTTTGCAATAAAATGATAATAATTCTTGAAGTCTTCTTCAATAGATCTATCCTTCATGCAGATGTGTTTTTCTTATGAAAACAAATGTTACCTGCATATACCTCGGAATCTCTTCATTATTTTCAGATATCTTGAGATTTTTATCTCTCAAAGGAAGGCCTTCGGACAGTATAGAAATGATGAAAAAATGCCTATCAATAAATTGCAAAAATTTACATAAGAAAATATTCCAAAAATTTGATGTGACCTTGCCTCAAGAAGTGGCCCCCAAACCCTTGATTTATATTCTTTTTAAATTCCATATCAACACACCTATCCTTCATAAGCTCCTGATTCTTAGCTAATAATTCAAAAATCAAGAATATTTTATATAAGTATAGATACACATAAAATGAGTGATATGAAATCCCCAAAAAGTGTCATATTTTCCTTATTAAGAGACTTAATAAGACGAGATCTCAGCAAGGAATCATTTTTAACTCATGAAAAGTATTTACTATTGTCAGAAATCAAAAGTTTACCGAGGTCAACTTGACTCAATATCATGTGCACATTGCATATAGAATAATACTCGATATCCATTGAATTAGACTGTGTTTATCTGATTGTTGAAAATATGATAAAAAAACACTAATTGAGAAAAGTGCTTCTGCTCATTCCCATTGATCTAGAATGTATAGTGGCGAGGTTTTCAAAGGTTTTTGCTCTTAAGCCCTAATTAACACGTTTAAATATGGTTCCACGACCAATAGCATCGAACGACAACATCTTTAGAGGCTTTCATACCAAAAAGCACATCAAATTAATATTTTATGCCAATACTTTCATAATATTCTTGAAGTGATTCGTTCAATAGGCTTTATTCCTCATTCAAATGCCGCAGCCTCCTGTTTTTTTATTGAAAACAATAGTAAACCTGCATAGAGTATCGCGAATCTCCAATTACTTTCCAGATATCTTGTGTTTTATTTCCAGAGGAGGCTTTCAGACAGTAAGCGGAACTATTGGTGAAAACAACTGTACCTGGTCAGATAAATTGCAAAATTTTATATAAAATTTATATTCCAAAAATTTGATGTGACCTTGCCTCAAGAGGTGGCCCCCTAACACTTGATTTAACTTCTTTTCAAAATCCATATCAACACACCTATCCTCCATAAGCTCTTGATTCATAGTAAATTATTCAAAAATCAAGAATATTTAGTATAAGCATAGATACACATAAAATGAGTGATTTGAAATTCCCAAAAAGTGTCATACTTTCCTCATTAAGAAACTTAATAAGACAAGAACTCAGCAAGGAATCATTTTTAATTCTTGAAAAGTATTTACTATTGTCAGAAATCAAAAGTTTACCGAGGTCAACTTGACTCAATATCATGTGCACATTGCATATAGAATAATACTCGATATCCATTGAATTAGACTGTGTTTATCTGATTGTTGAAAATATGATAAAAAAACACTAATTGAGAAAAGTGCTTCTGCTCATTCCCATTGATCTAGAATGTATAGTGGCGAGGTTTTC
>ARYC01003506.1:0-63233 GCA_000711775.1 Oxytricha trifallax
AGAGACTTGAAGAAACATCTTTTAAAAGCTCACAAAAAAGACATAGAAATTTAAAAACATAAAGTTGAGTTGAAGCTTCTGAACAAAAGAAAATTGAAGGAATATTCTAAAGCGGTAGTGCCTGAATAAGCGAGTGAGTTAGAGTACGTAAAGAAGGCACGTAACCAACTAACCTCTGAAATCACAAAAATCATGATCAAAATTCAATATAAAAAGATTCCAGTTCTTGCCTAAGTTGACCTAGACACTTCACTTTAAAGCTACCTTATATTAGAAGACTCCTTTGATAAGAAAGTTATCAATGATCATCAGTATGCATACAAGGTGTATCCCTTCAACTATCTCTTAAGTGATGATAAATATTAGATGGAGTTCACAAATGAGTATCAAGTACTCACTCAAGAAAAGTTTAAAGAGTGTAGTTACTTAATCAAGCTAGATGCTGTTCTCCTTGCCAAGTATCATGTTGCTTTTAGACTTCCACTCTATGAAATGACTCTAAGAGATTTCATAACAGATCAAAGGAATCATAAGTAACTTGGATAAATAACAATTCAGGCCATACAAGGCATTCAAGAGCTTCACAATTTAGGGTTTGTTCACAGAGATTTAAAGCCACAAAATAGTATGATAAACTTTTCTCCAGTAAGAGTAGTAATAATCGATTTCAACAGATCCTTAAGAATGGAAGTCTCAAGGCTTGGAACTGTAATGGGAACTCCAGGCTATTATCCTGAAAGAGAAGACTGGAGAGATGGTGACTTTTAGTGGGATGTGTGGGCTTTAGCAGCAATAATAATAGAGTGCGAAATGCCTCGCAACGATTACTACTCTACAAGGTGCGAGAAAGATGCTAAGTAAAGAATCAAGTAGTTTATAGACAAAACCAGAGTATCTCAATCAATAAAACATATGGCAGAATCAATAATAATAAAACCAAACTCAAGATCAGACATATCAATAGAGCAGATAGAGTTGTGGTTAAGTAAGATAAACTTCAGACCTCTCCCACATGATCCAAAAGTGCATTTTGAGTGATTAAATTAAATACATTTACTATAAATTTCACATTAAAACCTATTAATAACCCCAACCCCTAGCAAATTCCCTACAAATCAAAGCACTTATAAACCTCATTAAGGGGTTTTGGGGTTTTGATATTCTAGATTTTTATGTTAGAAAAGGTAAATTAATGAATACTTTAAATGGTTTTATTGTTTAAATAAATAAAGTTTATTCGAAATTTAAAACAGTTTATGAAAGAAATTATATAAATTAATTGTCATAGTAGCTTTATAGATTTAATGATTATAACTGATCAATTATTTTTATTTTTTAATGCTGTACAGAAATTAATACTGGGACTTAAGCCAGCCAGATAGAGATAATCAGATATTCATACTTTGACTTTTTGGCGATCTAATTTCATCTATCCAAGGGGGAAGTCCCATATACTGGACTGACTAGCTTCACACAGTGCATGTACACCGATTGCCTTTGGGTAGGTCTCATGTTGTCTTTCTTTACTTCGCATCTGGTAAATCATTACTATTTATAATTACAAATATATTATTATTTTAAAACTTGAATAAATCTAAACTTATATCCAAGCCTTAAGAACTTCGATATTTCAAACTAAATCTGATTGATTATCTTCTTCTTTAAATGATCTTGGGCATAAAAATAATTTATCTATTAATTAATAATAAAACCATTTCTTTGAAACAAAAAAATCCCACCTTTGTATATTTACTTGTACTATAGCAAATATATATTAAAAGAATGGAATATTTTGCAAGTTAGTAAATCACATTTAATTAATCAATGGCTTCAATGTTTCATTTATAAGACAATTTTTAAAATAAAAATATTATTAAAAATGAGAGTTTTAAATTTTCAATTACACTTTTATTATTATTATTATTATTTAATGCTGTACGGAATTAATACTGGGGCTTAAGCCAGCAAGTTTTTATATAATCAGATATTCATACTTTGACTTTTGGCGATCCAGTTTCCTCTTTCAGAGAGGAGTTACCCCTATATGTACTCAACTAGTTTCCAAATAACACTTAAGCCATTCATCATGAAGAAACTGTAAAATAAAATAAATTCTGTGAGTAATGAAAAAGTTTTACTCTTAATGAGAATTTCAATTAATTTTTATGCTTTAGAAATTTAAATGCATTGAGTGAAGCAATTAAGTTAGCTTAATTCTATATTACTTTGAAAAAAACCTTAAATCTCTTAATTATTAAACATTAACAGAGAATTTTTTTTATATATCGAATTTCAAAAAAATGTACCTTCAAAAAATCAGCATCAACTTAAAAGTTTAACTTAAAAGAACTGCCACAAAATAATAATATTTTTTTGATAAATATTTAAAACAAAGCAAAGCTTTTAATACTAATCTAAATGAGGTTTATATTCCACTCACTTAATGTGAACCTGATAGATTAAGCGGTTTTCTTTCTTAAGTATTTTACACAAATAATTCAAGAATTGCTTTCTGTCCCAAGAGAAATTTTTTATTATTAATATTATTTTTAATTTCTCTATAACTCTCAGAGGTAACTATGCTTCTACTTATGCTTAATAAACCTCAAATAATTGATTCAAGCAGGAATTTAAATAAAATAATTGTTAGTTTTAAGAGAAAAATTAAATTTTACTATCATTATTACAAATGAGGTTTCTTAAAATATTTTTGTTCTTTTATAAAAGTATCAGTCTGCTAATTAGTTAATTATATTTTTCTTATTAACCTTTTTATAATTTGATATATAATTATCTGGGTTAAATGACAATAAATCTGTAAAAATGCAACTAAACTGTATTAGATTTAAAGTATCCTGGCAAGAATAAAAAGTGCAAAAGTGACGAGGAATTTGCGAGAGCTATTGATAAAATTTAAATGGAAACAGATATCTTGAAGGAATACTTTGATGAATAAGATTTTGAGAAACCAATTAAAAACTATCTATTTAATGAGCTTCATTCTATGTCTAATAAATTCAATTTACAGGCATTTAATTAATAAATTAAATTAAGTTTACATTTAAACATATTATTAATATAAGCCGTGAAATTTAATTGTAAGTTGCTGTGAAAGTTTTAAAGAATAAACCCAGACAAGACTTTTGTCTTATAATTTCTTTACTTCTTTAAAAGCAAAAATGTAATGCCTCACAGAATTTTCATTCATGAAATAAATGTGGATGTAAAGGAAATGTGAAGACTGTTCATGTGGGATTTGCTTTAAAAAGGTGAATAACTAAAATAAATAAACGAATAAATCCCTGCCATATTTTTGTTACTATTTTTTCGTTGTGTCTCTTCATCTACATATTTTTAAAATATTTAATGAATATTTCACTGTGAAGGCTTAGCACTTCATCTTTCTCTCTTCGAAAAATAATTAAACTCATTGATTTCATCTAATTATGTAAAATTCTTAAGGCATAAAAGAATGAATTAACAAAGAGGATTTATAAAATAAACCTAATTTGCAGCTCCTCGTTCTAGAAATCCTATTATCCTCCCTATCTGTAATAAATTTATTTGAAGTAAATTGTCTCAATAGAGTTTGTTACCCTTCAAACCAATTTGCTAATTTTAAAAAAATGTTATCTTTTTTTGGTAAGTTCATTTAATTTTATATATATTTAACTATTTATAAAATGATTATATGTCTGACAAATAGTATATTGCTAAATACTACAAATTTGTACCTTAAAATCTATATCTTGAAGATAGCATTCATTTATTTTTAAAGTTACTAGTAAATTAAGTTTTAGATATTTGATTATCACCAAACAATTTTATTAAATATTATCTCATCTTCCCTTTATAGTACAAATACCACATTTTTAGAGTTTCAATAATCAAACTACGATAAAAGAAATCAAATTCCTGAAGATTAAGGAATCATTTTTTAGATAAATCTTTATAATTTCTAAATTTCGTTAATTGATAAAATAAGATTAATTTAAGAGAATTGCGTTAATTCAAATTCTATAAAAATAAAATTATTTCAAAAAAGTTTGACATTTAATAAAATCTACATTTATATATTTCTAAGAGTATTTTTTTACAAAATAAAAGATTAAACTAAAAATTTTACTTTAATAAGTTTGCAAACTCTTTATATTAATTTATTATAATATAAATGATAATCTAAATTGTTTTAAGATTCCAAAATATCATTTATATTTTAATAATTTAAGCTCATAAAAATTAGAACTAAATAATTAATCATATATTTTAAGATTCTTAAATTTTAATTATTAAGCTTTTTAATTTATTAAATCAATTTTCATGAAATTTCAATTATTTCCAGAATCGTAATTTTTCTCATTTATTTATGTATAAAAGCTTATAACTGCTTAAATATTTAATTAATAGATGAGGTATGTAATGTCAGATTAACAATAAACTATAAAGAGGCAAGTGTCCACATTCTTATAACCATATGTAAGAAAATTAATAATCGTATTAAATTGTGTATTATAAGTAAAACATAAATTACCCTAAAGAATAAATATAAAAAATATTTTCGAATGTTGCTGATAAAATTCTATTTAAAAGATTAAAGCTTATTTTTATTTTAATAGATTTATAAATTTATTGTAATATAAAACGATAAATATATGTATAGTTCGTTGCTTATTTAATAATAAATCAAAAATAAAAAAGTATAAACATATATTATATAATTTAAAACTTCTTTTTAAAAAAAGATTAACTTTACATTTATTCTATCCCATGCTTAAATATTTAAATTTATTGTTTTTACAATCTTAACATAGTATTTATATTACAATTTGTTTTGTATATCTCATACTAAAAAGTCTAGGAATAAATTTAAAGGAGATTGTGAAATGACGATATTCTCCTATATTTAGAATAATTGCTTTTATACTAACATAATTTCAAATATAGAAAACTTCAAGAGTAACATGGGTATTAATAAAATCACAATAGTTTTAACTTTATAATAATTTCTAATTATTTTCATTTAATTATACTTATAAGATTTTAATTAAATTCGTAAAATTAAAAAATTTTATTTTATTATTTCAATAATTTAACTTCTTATACTACATTCATTATTATCTAATATTTAAATCTTAAAGTGTTACTTAAACTAAATTAAAACCAAGCCATAATAAATATTGATATAATTGAATACTTTTTAAATTAAATACTCAATCAAACTAAATAAAAGGTGTTTTGGGATATTCAATGTTGATTAATAATAATCAAAGTGAGTATAAATTACTTTATTTGACTTCTTATTATCTATAGTTATTTAATTGTTATTTAATCGTTTAGTTTAAATTTTTGATATATTTCTGTTTTTTTAATTTTAATCTTAATTTAGCAATTGAATAATGAAGAGTTTTAATTTGTGTTAAGGTACTTACAACTTTAATATAAAATTTATTGAAATAAAAAAGAACAAACTTTCACAAATAGCTTTTGAGTACATTAATTGCCAACTGAGTAAAATAAAAATGTAAATATATCTTTTTTCACTTATAACTTATATATTCTAACTTACGAAAAAGATAGGGCATTAAAAAAAAGAGAATTATATATAATAATTTATTTTAAAAATATTCGTTAATACCTTTCAAAAGAAGAAATAAAAAGTAATACAAAAACGGAATATATATTAAATTATAGATAATCTTTTTTTAAAAATAAATTCCCTAATATTTGAATTAAATATTGGAAATTTACATATTAAAATAAAAATATGTAGAATGATTTATTCTTATAAAATTTGAAAAAAATTACTTAAATGAATTTATAAAAAAAAATATATAAATTAAGTAGTTTTATTTCAAGGTAATTTTAAATATATAACTTAATTGTAATTTATTTAAACATTATCAAATTAAAATGGGTAAAAAGAAAATAAGCAAATTTATAAAATCTTAAGATGCATTTGGCCATCCAATAACTTTGAATTATAAGAAATCTCCAATATTTAAAACACATTTAGGAGGAATAGTCACAATACTAACTCGACTTGGTCTCCTTGCTTTCTTTTTGGCTTACATTTTATTAAAAATCCAAATAATAAAAAATTAAAGAAAAATAACTATAGTTAACGATTCAATAATAGATTATTGAGTGTTACGATAACCTGATAGTGGATTAACAAACTTTGTTTTATTTTATCTTTCAACTTATTACTATAAAAGATATTAAGATCAATCATAGTTTTAAAATTCCTCATCTCTTCTTTAAAAAAATCCGGCTTTGAAATCCACTAATTTTATTTTGAGTAATTTATTTACTTCAACTGATTTTACAAAAATATCATAGTATTTGTTGATAAAATCTCTAAAATAAAAAATACTTCTCAAAGATTTATAGAAATTCTCAATTTAGGACAAATTATTTTTATGGATAGCAATTTTATGACTATTTATTTAAGGAATAATGCAACAATAATATCGAATAAAGATTAGGAACAGTATGAACTTCATAAATAATCTCATAAGTTCAAATATCGCTGTATTTTTTATATATAATTTTAATTAGATTTTTGAAGAGTTAATCTCTTTGCTAGTAGATATATTATAATTTTCAAACCACTTTATACAAGTAAATTTATTCTTTTTAAATAATATATTTAATCATACTATGAGATAAATTTTCTAATTGATAGACATGATATTTTATAAATTAAAAAAAATTAAAATTTATTAATATTAATATAAAAAAAATTGTCTGTTTTATTTTAAGAGATATTTATTAAATGATATTTTAATAATGAAACCATATAAATATATATCCATTCAGTATTTTAAAATCGATGAAAAAGTATCGCAAAAAAAACAAATATATAAAATAAGTATTATAAAAATTAGTATTAAAATTAAATTTATAAAAGTCATAAAATATGCAAATGTTATAACATTGAGACACAGAAAAATGATTTTACATTAATAATTTGACAGACTTTTTATTTTCAAATTTTGTTGATAAAAATGTAGTTATATTTTAAAAATGATCTAATTTTTTATCCAGAATGATAAATTTCCACATTCTTAGATGCTGTATCAAACACTGGAGGGTTTATGAGTGTTATATTTATAATAGTAAGCTTGCTGCTTTCAAATATACAGCAAAAACTATACTACAATAAAATTATTTAAAAGCTGTTTCTCTACGAACATCTCGATTATTTAATTTTAATGATAAATTCATTAACTTTTAAATTAAATTTTACAATTATTTATTTGCTAATTAATAAACTCATAAGTGTTCTGAACTAGACCCCCCTCCCCCCATAAAAATTTTAAGACCCTCCCCCCCTTATAATAATTTTTTTTCAAATTTTATTTAAACATATTCTAATGCTTTGGATCATGATCTCTCTAAAAAAATCTTGCTGTGGGCAGCTACTGTTATTAATATTTTATTTGATGAGCTTCACTACGTCCGTCAACATTTATTGATACATGCTTGTATAAGAAAACATTACAAATCTATTTTATTTTGAGTGTCATTAATTTTATATTTTTATATCTATATTTATGCTTACATAAATTTTATTTTATAAATTTTTATCTATATAATTGTCTTCATTCGAAATAAAACTTTAAAGCAGTATGATAAACATTTTTACTTTTGTAAATATTTGTCTTCTCATATCTTAATTAATATATGAAATAATTTTTAAGCTTAGAGTAAATCCTTAGTTTAATTTTTTTATAAAAATCAAAATTTTTAATTCAATATTATTTTTAGTAAGATAACTTATGCATTTCATAAACCTTCAATGAATTAAATTCATATTTTTATCTATTTTAAAGATTATTTTTTTTAGTGTCCATACACAATTACAATTGTATCTCATTTCAAAAATATAATCCATCTTTATCTTATATTGAAAAAATCAGTTAAAAATAATAACTCTTAATCTAAAATTATTATATATTGCCAAAATCTTCTATGAAAAGTTAGCATTATCAATTTATTATTATTTAATACTTGCATGTTTTGTTCTATATATTTCTAAATATGCTAACAATGTTTTAAATAGGATTTTAAAACTTTAATTAGAAAAATAATGAAGAATTTTTTGACTTTTCTATAAAAAACTGAGCAATCCATAATCTATTAAGCTAATATTGTTGGCTAAATTTCAATTCTATTATGTTTTCAAATTATATTATAAGAAATCGATAAATTATAAATTATTGATGAATTTGAAGAATATAAGTCTTTGATTTAAGGGTATAATTATATTATATTAAATGATTTAAAAAATGAATTTACCTTTTTTTCATTTGCATTTTGAATAAAATAATTAGATAAAGTTATAATTCTTAATTTATAATTTTCATATATTAATTAAGATACGAGAAGACAAATATTTACAAAAGTTTTAATGTTTATCATACTGTTTTAAATTTTTATGTCGAATGAAGACTATTATAGAGATAAAAATTTATATATAAAATTAATGACACTCAAAAATAAAATAGATTTCTAATGTTTTCTTATACAAGCATGTATCAATAAATGATAACGGACGTAGTGAAGCTCATCAAATAAAATAATAAATAACAGTAGCTGCCCACAGGGCAAGATTTTTTTAGAGAGATCATGATCCAAAGCATTAGAATATGTTTTAAATAAAATTAAAAAAAAAATTATTATAAGGGGGGGAGGGTCATAAAATTTTTATAGGGGGGTAGGGGGGGTCTCGGTCAGAACACCTAAGAATCTCAATAATCTTCATAATAAATCTAAGAATAAAAATAAATCAATGAATTGTAATACATAACAATCAATTGTTGAAAATTTATAGAATTAAAAGAAGGAATACCAAGCAAGTTTAAGCAAGTAGTAATTTGACGTTTAGACTGATTGAAGAAGCACATATTGAAATATAACTTATGGTTTAAAAATATAGCTTAGCAAATCAGTTTTCATATTATATATAAATGAGTGGTGTTGATCACTATAATATAAATGAATAATTAATTTAAATGAGTTAACATTGTTTTCATGTTGAACAATGTCGTATTAATTTTAACAGTTAGTCTTAGACTGTATAAAATAATTATTAAAAAAATAAAGTATGCTCTATTCATTTCTGTTATTTAAAATGAGTCCCATTGTAGAATTATATATTAATTCAAGAATATTTGCCATATTTGATAAAAATTATCAATCATAATAAAATGTTGCAAATGTGAATTAGATTCCATTGATTTTCTTTAAGATTTCTAATTAAATATTAAAATCTTTCAAATTAATTTCATTTTTATCATACTATGAGAATAATCAAAATGCTGTTTAAATTCTTTCTCCAGATAAGTATAAACAATTTAACTTAGTTTCTGTTTAAATAAAATAGCATAAAAGATGGGCAGTAAGTAAAGTCCAAAAATAATTTTAATAAAGATTTGAAGATAGTAATTTTTAAAAAAAATTCATAAGTTTCTAGCTGATTAGAAATTTTACTGCTCTAGGAGCAGATAAATACTTACGAATCTCTATCGTGAATAATAATGCATAAGTTGCAAAAAAAATTGATTATGAATTAACGATAAGTCTAAAGGAATATTGGGATAATAGTTTCTCTAAATCTGAATTTGTTATTATAACTAGTTTTAAAAGCCATTAGAATATGAAACTATATTTTTTTCATAAAAATACTGCTTAAATTATTATTCTACTCCAGTAATTCTTGGCTATTAATTACACTTATATTTTTAAGTGATGCTTTTAGAGAATTACATTTATTTATGCTTATTATAAACCAATAATTAATGAAATTTTAGCAAATTTTTTTGCAATAACAATAATTTAAAATGCATAATGTTTTTGATTCGGAAAAATAACCATTTATACTTTTTTAAACTCAAAATACAGAAATTAGTCTTTATTTTAAAGAAAATTAATTTCGATTTAAATTAATTCTACATCATTTTACTAAATTATGGTTTTATAAGATCATTGATAAAATTCTGGATTTATTCAAGATTTATAAGCTCTGGAAAAAAGGTAATTCTTCAGTATCAAATTAAGTTAAAAATAAATTTTTTATTTCATATAGAGTTTATAAAGACCATTGCAATTTGTAACTTTTTTGATTTATCAAAATACTCTATTTAAGAAGGGAATTAAGAAACTTTAAGATAGAACAAGCATTTTAGAGATTCTTAAAAGCACATAAAATTCGAATATTTTAAGTTAGTTAACTTTAGATAATTACTAAAGAGAATTAATGGTTTATATGCACTAAAATGTACTAAAATCCAATAAATTTAGAAACTTAGCAAATCCAGGAAATAATACTATATTTGAAATGCCTAAAGTAGACAAGTAAGATAAAATTACAAAAGAATAGACAAAAGATTATAAGATCCTCTTAAAGTAACTTTTAGAAAATAGTAAAAATTTTATAATTGACGATAAAATTATAAATTAAATACTTGGAAAAATAAACATAAACACCTAAATCGAAGAACCAAATTTAATTAATTTAGTATTTTTTATAATTTTTCATATTTTAACCAAGGCATGATAAACAAATGAACAAAAAACAATAAATGAATCAATAAAAACGAAATAAGTCATTGTCTAAAAATCTTTCTTTAACAAAAAATATATGTGATAAGTTTCCAATCAGTCAGAGCAAATTAGTAAATAATAATTGCCATGAATATATCAAAGATAATTCTTATGAATATTTAAGTAAAATAGAAGAATCTTATATTGGAGAAATAAATATATATAAAAATTATAATAAATCAAAATTTGGACAATTAAAAGCTGACAATTTAAATGATTTTGGCAAAAATTTATGAATAATTTAGAATTACTAGACTGTAGTATTACGAGATTCTTAGTTTTATCTCAATCTTAAAATGAGATAATTTTACTTTAAATGAAATATATTTATTAGAAAGAATAAAAAACTTAAGAATAAAGTAGAGCTAGAGCTAATTTGATCCAAGTTTAATATTAGATAAAGTTCTTCAATAAATAATATTAAAGTCATAATAATTTCAAATTCTTTATTATTTTTACCAGGATTGCAGAATTTGGCATATCATACTTTTTAAAATGTCACTATTGATATTTATTTTATAAAAATGAAATAACTTATTTGAATTCTTTCCTTAAAATAATAAATACAGAGAAAACGCATTAGAATAAACATTTTCAATAAATCTAACATAAAATCAAACTAATGAAGATCTATTACTTATTTAAATAATTAAAATTATAATATAAATTTAGTAAAATAAAATTATTTAAGAGTTAAAATTAAACACTGAATATTTTTATAAAATTGTTTTATTGTTAAATTTAATAATTTTAAGAAGTAGAAACTCTAAATAATATCGAATCATAAAATATATTGTATAATTAATAATAAATTAAATCAAGATAAAGTATATCAAGAAAGAAATTACCAATTGATATCTGAATATATTATTAATTTTATAATTTTATTTATTCAGTTTAAGCATTTTTTAAAAAATCATGTTCGATTTTATTATATATTATTTAATTTACATTATAAATATTTAATACTTTTTGGCTTAAGTTGTCACTGTATTTAACAGATCAAAATTTATGATTACAAGATCCACAAATTAAACCAATTCAACGAAATAAAATTATTTTAAAATTAATATATAAGTTTTATAAATATTTTTAAGTCTTTTCTGCAAATTTTATTTCAAGTTAAAATATTTATATCTTTTTATAAATGGAAATTTCATTAAATTTATAAAGTTCCAGTTCAAAAACATTTATAAAATTTTTAAAGTGAATAAAATCTTATCACTAATTTATAATGCAATTTAGGGTTTACATAAATTCAATATCGAATCCTCAATAAACTGTACTAGACATTAATAACTTCGATTTAGCTGTGATGTTCTTAATTAAATTATTATTTAATTTAGAATATTTAAATTAAAAAATCTAATGTAATTTATTAATAGATATTTGTTCTGACCAAGACTCCCCCCCTGCCTACCCCCCTTCTCCCCCCTCAGCCAAGACCCTCCCCCTCAGCCTCAAACGAGACCCCCGACCCCCCCTCAAACAAAGAATCCCTTTTTCTCTCACTTTTATTGTAATTTTTTCATGAATTTATTTTTACTCCAAATAAATTTCTTGCCTTTCGGGCAGATATTACTATTTAGAATATTATTTGATAAGTTCCACTACGTCCGTCTACTTTATTTTAGAACATGCTCCCATAAGGAATTATTTATAATAGGGTTTATTTTTGACTGTCATGAGTAATAATATGATTTCATTGATAGACATAAAGTTGAATTCAAAATTTTTATATAACTTAAATCACCTCCACTCTGCTATATAGTAAAATAAATATAATAATTATTCCTATTATTTTTCGCTTCATTTAAATATGAATACTTTTATTATTATTATTACTTTATTTTGTTAATTTCTAATAAAATTTATTTCTTAAGCTTTATTTATTGAAAAGATAAAGACAATTTCTTATGCTTAAGATTACAATTGAAATAAATAAAGCTTAAGAAATAAATTTTATTAGAAATTAACAAAATAAAGTAATAATAATAATAAAAGTATTCATATTTAAATGAAGCGAAAAATAATAGGAATAATTATTATATTTATTTTACTATATAGCAGAGTGGAGGTGATTTAAGTTATATAAAAATTTTGAATTCAACTTTATGTCTATCAATGAAATCATATTATTACTCATGACAGTCAAAAATAAACCCTATTATAAATAATTCCTTATGGGAGCATGTTCTAAAATAAAGTAGACGGACGTAGTGGAACTTATCAAATAATATTCTAAATAGTAATATCTGCCCGAAAGGCAAGAAATTTATTTGGAGTAAAAATAAATTCATGAAAAAATTACAATAAAAGTGAGAGAAAAAGGGATTCTTTGTTTGAGGGGGGGTCTCGTCTGAGGGGGGGAGGGGTGGTCTCGGTCAGAACAGATATTCTTTTGGAATTATGGGCCACCTTTGAGTTTAGAGGAAGCAGAATCTTACTTTCTAGTATAAGTTAGAATGGAAGGTTATGGTTACTAAAAAGATAATCTAAATTAATTTAATAAAAAAACTCATTTTTATTGTTTTTATGTCATTTTTTCCAATTTATACCTTTTTTTAAACTAAAATTATAAAAGCTGACTAATTCGAAAGCTGGGAAAAAAACATTCAAAACAAAAAAAATATTTGGGGTGGAAGTTTCCTGCACTCGAGGAAGTTTCCTGCACGCTTTATTTTATTTATGTAAATTTAATAAATTTGACATAAATTAACAAATTTAATATTTTTATGAACCATTTAATATTAAGACTACATTGCTCATCATTGAAGTAGTTCAAGAAAATATAGTCTAACATTATATAGGTATGGTAAGAAAAAGGTAAATTCAATCATAATTACAATAACAATCGGATACAATCATTATAATATTTTAAAAGACAGAACTTGAAAATACCATATAAAAAATGTCAGAGTTTTTGGAATCTGAAGAGAGATATTGAATATTGATTAATAAATTAAAGTATGATAATAAAAATAAAAATCAAAAAATTTTTAAAAAAGTGCAGGAAACTTCCCTAAAATTTTTTTTTATATAATAACCAGTGCAGGAAACTTCCCCCCCAAATATTTTAGTAGATTGTTGAGATTTGTATATTAGAAAAGGTAAATTAATGCAAATTTTGATAGTGTTTATTGTTTAAATAAAACTAAAGATTAATCGATATTTGAAGACAGAAAGTATTTAAATTAACTGTCATAGTTGATACTTAGATGTAATTATTATAGCTTGTCATTCAAGCCTATTGTTAATTACAATTATATTATTATATTTAAACAAGAATAAATTTAAACCTAAAAAACTTCGATATTTTAAACTATATCATATTAATTATCTAATTATTATAAAAATTCTGATATTTAAACTTAAATATCCCATCTTTATATCTTTGCTTAAACTATATCAAACAAATATTAAAAGAATGGAATATTTTTCAAGTGAGTTAATCGCATGAAGTTAATATATGACTTTAATGTTCCATTTATAAGACAGTTTTGAGGAAAAAAATTTAATTTCAGCTACTTTTAATTATAAAATTTAAGTCCATTCCTCATGACAAGACTGTAAAATGTAAGTATATCTGTGAGCAATGAAGCAAATTTACTATATATGCAATTTTAAATTAAATTAAATGCTCTTTAAATATTAATGCTAATTGAGTGAAGCATATAAGTTAGCGTGATTTTAAAATACTTTGAACCATTAATATTAAAAAAATTACAGATAATTTTTATATAGTAATAGCAGATTTCAAAAAGTTACATTCAAAAAATCAGCATCACCTTAAAAGGTTAAACTTAAGAGAGCTACTACAAGAAACTAAGATGTTTTTGGTAAATATTTAAAACAAAGAAAAGCTTTTAATACTAATCTAAATGAGGTTTTTATTCCACTCACTTAATGTGAACCTGATAGATTAAGCGGTTTTCTTTCTTAATTATTTTACACTGATAAATCAAGAATTGCTCTCTGTCTTAAAAGAAATTTCTTTATTATTAATATTATTTTAAATTTCTCTATAACTCTTCGAGGTAACTATGCTTCTACTTATGCTTAATAAACTCAGAATAATTAATTTAAGCAGGAGTTTATAAATAATTGATATTAATGAAAAATAAATTGATTTTTACTAGAATTTACACAATTAAGATTTTTTAGATATTTTTTGTTCTTTTATAAAAGTATCAGTCTACTTATAAGTTAATTATATTATTCTTATTTACTGATTTTTAATTTTATAACTAATCTTCTGGGTTAAATGACAATAAATTTGTAAAAATGCAACTAAACTGTTCTAGATTTAAAGTATCCTGAAAAAAATTTTAAATGCAAAAGTGACTAAGAATTTGCGAGAGCTATTGATAAAATTTAAATGGAAACAGATATCTTGAAGGAATACTTTGATGAATAAAATTTTGAGAAACCAATAAAAAACTATCTATTTAATGAGGTCCATTCTATGTCTAATAAATTTTATTTACAGGTAGTTAACCAATACATAAAAATAAAGTTACATTTAAACATATTATCAATATAAGCCGTGAAATTTGAAAGTAAGTAAGTTGCTGTGGAAGTTATAAAGAATAAAACCCAGACAAGACTTTTGTCTTATAATTTCTTTACTTCTTTCAAAGCAAAAATGTAATGCCTCACAGAGCTTACATTCATGAGATAAATGTGGATGTAAAGGAAATGTGAAGACGGTTCATGTGTGATTTCCTTTAAAAAGATTAATAACTAAAATAAATAAACGAATAAAGCCCTGCCATATTTTTGTCTCTATCCTTTCATTGTGTCTCTTCATTTACAAGTTTTAAAAATATGATTATTATTTCTCTTGTTATGGTAAAATTACTGTGAAGGCTTAGCACTTCAATTCATCTTCCTCTCTTCGAAAAAAGAATTAAACTCATTGATTTCATCTAATTATATAAAATTCTTAAGGCATAAAAGAATGAATTAGCAAAGAGGATTTATAAAATAAACCTAATTTGCAGCTCTTCGTTCAAGAAATCCTATTACCCTCCCTATCTGTAATAAATTTATTTGAAGTAAATTGTCTCAATAGAGTTTGTTACCCTTCAAACCAATTTGCTAATTTTAAAAAAATGTTATCTTTTTTTGGTAAGTTCATTTAATTTTATATATATTTAACTATTTATAAAATGATTATATGTCTGACAAATAGTATATTGCTAAAAACTACAAATTTGTACCTTAAAATCTATATCTTGAAGATAGCATTCATTTATTTTATAAGTTACAAGAAAATCAAGTTTTATATATTTGATTATCACCAAACAATTTTATTATATATTATCTCATCTTCCCTTTATAGTACAAATACTACATTTTTAGAGTTTCAATAATCAAACTACGATAAAAGAAATCAAATTCCTGAAGATTAAGGAATCATATTTTAGATAAATCTTTAAAATTTCTAAATTTATTTAATTGTTAAAATGAGATTAATTTAAGAGAATTGCGTTAATTAAAATTTTATACAAATAAAATTATTTAAAAAAAGTTTGACATATAAATAAAATCTACATTTATATATTTAAATAGTATTTCTACAAAATAAATCTGACTAAACAATTTAATTTTATGAGTTCGCGAATTCTTTATATTAATTTATTATTATATAAATGATAATCTAAATTGTTTTATGATTCCTAAATATTATTAATATTTTTTAATTTAAGCTCATAAAACATAGCACTAAATAATTAATCTTATATTTTAAAATTCTTAAATTTTAATTAGTAAGTAATTTAATCTATTGAATTAATTTTCACGAAATATCTATTATTTACAGAATCGTAATTTTTTCTAATTAATTATGTATAAAACCTTATAAATGCTTGATTATTTATTTAATAGATGAGGTATGTAATGTCAGATTAACAACAAACTATAAAAAGGCAAGTTTCCACATTCTTAAAACAATAAAAATTAAAATTTATGCTACTTTAATGCATTTAGGATATAAATACTTTAAAAATTGGATTTAAATATATTTTTTGTAACTTAAAATAGAATATAATGATTTTATAGTTTTAAAAATATTTAAAGAACAAAATTAAATTTATATGAGGTTTAGATATTTAAGCATTTAAATGAGTTAAGATAGATTATAAGTATAAATATTACAGTTTATAATAAAACTCTCAAAATATTCTTGAAAAATGGAGCTTTTTCAAGAATATTATAAGAATAAATACGATTAGAAAAATTAAATTTAAAATTTAAAATCATTTAATAGTAATTAAGTTTTTCTATTCTTTGCAATCTCTGTAAGGAGTTAATTATTGGCTGAACTTAACTATTTGAGGTACAATTTAAATATCCTTTCTAGGAAATTTCCTCCACTTCATTAGAAAGTTATAATTTATTAAATATAGAAGCCTTTAATTTAATCTAATTTACGAACTACAAAGATTAGATTAAAAGTGCCAAAATTACAAAATACAGATAAATTTAACTAGTTTTTTACAAATGCCAAATTTGTAAAAAATTGTTTTAATTTATATTAATTTCTCAAACACGAATAAATTCTACAATAATATAAATTAATATTTCTATAATAAACATCAGTTCTATGAGATGCATTCGTCTATATGTATGTACCACATTTAAATGAATGAACTTATATTTTCATTAAAAAATAATATGCTTAATTTAAATTCCATAAATAGAATGAATGAGGGTCGTTACCTTGATCTTATCCCTCCCAAACAACCTTTCCATCTAAATAAATCAAAATTTTTCTTGTCTCTGTAAAATGCTAAGCTATCAAATGTATCCATTTATTATAAATATTAAAAGCTAAGGGATAATTTCTGCCTGTATATTTCATCAATTTGTTATTTTCTGTGTATAGCATGAATGAAGTGGCAGATCCAGCATTATAAGTTAATAAAATTTATTCCAATTTTAAAAAATAATACTATAAAAAATATATATATAAAGTAAGCACTAATGTTTCCTCCAAAAATTTAAAAGATTAATAGATAGATAGTTTGTTTTAAGTGCATTTAAAATAATAAATAAAAATTGATAATAGGCTCTTAATAAAAAGAGAAAAACTTAAATTTAACTAAAAAATTTCGAAATGTTAGACTTCAAATGCAACTTTTAAGTAATTAAAGTAAAAGATATAAGTGCCATTCGTTGTATCAGGAATATAAAATTCAGCTTCAAACATATGATTGCCTTGAGTCCAAGGACTACCCAGCGCTATTTCACATCTTGGATTTGTATTTGAATTTTTTGTATGAGGCTTATCATCATCAAAAACCCAGAAATGATGCATGTCTAATTTGAATTCGTAACGCTCGTCCAAAGAAACATCCCAAGGTTTTTAAAGTTTGAAAGTTAGAGCTTCCTAAGTCCAGTTCTTGTAAAAGTCTAGATTTTTTAAATGAAATTCTTAGTATGAAGTTAGTTAAGATTAATTAAGTAATATTATTCCTTCAGTTCCCTGAAGCATCTATTGATTATTATGTTTTAATTCATTTTTATATTCAATTAATTTTAAAGAATTAGCTTATGTGGTTAAAATATTTCAAAATAATTAAAATTGTAAGATTTTAATAATCTTTCTAATTTAAAATTGATAAGTATGTTCTTATTAATAGAGCTGCTTGATAAAATCTTTTGATTAAATTTCTATAGTAAGAAATAACTACAAAGCTAAAAATGCTATAGCTTATTTTCCTAATTTATTTAGGAGCATTTATTATGTTATTTATTTTTATAATAATATTAGAATAAAAGAATAAATAAATTAGGAGCCTAAAATTAAATTTTTATACCAAAAAAATACTGTAATTACAATTGAGTGAGGTAAGTTATAAAAATTACAAACATTATTAAATCATTAAAGCTGAAATTTGAAAGTATAAGAAAATTAAGCTAATAAAATTTTTCAATAATATAAATTCTTGATAGTATACGGTTTAACAAATCTAAATTTAAATATTATTTAATTAATATTTGAAAATAATTATATATAATTTTTCAATTTTCTTATTCAAATATCATACAATGATATCTTAACTATTTTCTAAACTATAAACCATATTTCCAACATATAGTATTAAATAATTACAAATTATTGAATATTCTTGAAAATAAGTGGATAACAATTTAGGAAATTAAATTAAATATATTTGGTATTGATATATTTAAGAATTATTTTGCGACTTTGTCAAAAAGTCATTTTTTCTCATTTGGTATATACTTTGATATTCTTGAAGAATACCTCCATCTTGTGAACTCTCTCGGGTTTTGAGTAGACTCCACACTTGAAGTAATGATTGTCGTGACCATTGTCTTGGCCCTCAAAGACTTTCTTGTTAAATACTTTAACAAGAAAAGATTTACATAAAATTGGGATGGGTTATAAGATGATGAATTTTGAGAATAAAATGGCATGTTATCAAGGTAGACTATGATTTTTCTAGAGCCAGTAAAGTGAATAACGTTGAGATGGAACCATCTGTTAAGAGCATTTGTTGCCAATGTCTCACTGTGATAGTGCTTGAGTTAGCCGTCGTAGATTCCCATCATGAAAGAAGTAGCATGTCTAAAATGAAATTATTGATTTTATATTCAATCTCCTTATTTCAAATTATTAATGTCCACCACCACCTCCAAAGATTTGGAAAATGGAGGTTCCAGAAGTACCAGATGGAATGTAGAAATCTGCTTCAAATTGATGATTACCTCCAGTGTAATCATTCTTGATTCTCATTTCAGTTCTTGGTAGAGTAAAAATTTGCTCAAAATAATTTTAATTTGTGAGTGTCGGAAGAAGGTGAATGTGGCTTATCATTGTCAAAAACCCAGAAATGATGAGCTCCATCTTTTAACTCATATCTTTAACTTAACTGCTTGTCGTATGGCTTCTGGATAACATAATCATAATTTTAATAGTGTAATAAGCTTATGTTTCATTTCTTGAATTTTCATTTTATATAATCAAAATTGACTTGTTTCCATCCATCAGTTGGAGATGTGAGTTGCAAAGCATTAGATTTAATGGCATTTTACACAAAACTAGCTGATTGTACATGATTTTCATAGTGACTTTTTGAATGCTGATGGTCACAAGAAACATAGCTCACTGTTGAGAGGACAGCCACTAAAAGGGTTGAGGTTATCATATTAATATTATAATTATAATATTTAGATTAAAAGCAGTGATTAAGTTTGTATCCACTATAACAATAATTGTAATTATTCTATAACAATATCTTTTAAATATATTATAATATATTCTATATTTCTATAGATGTTCTTTTCATGTGATATAAATGAAAGTGCTTTAAAATTAAGCTTTTTTAGAATTACCAATTAAGTTATTCATAGTAAAACCCCGTTAGTCAATTAAGAATGAAGATTGGGGATTAAGAATAATGAAATTAAGAATAAATTATAATTGGCTTAAATTATTAAAGTTTTGGCTAATTATACAAGCCATTGGCTCGATTAATTGTCTCTATAAAATAAACCAATCAGGGTGCGTAAATTTGTTTTTAGCCTAATTATATTTAATTTCAGCCAATTAAAATTAATTCTTAATTTCATTATTCTTAATCCCCAATCTTCATTCTTAATTGACTAACGGGGTTTTATTATAAAATTACAGAAAAATAAAAATAAATCTTAATTTAAATTTAAAATTAAAAAAATATTTATAATTTTTTTTGTAAAGTGTAAATCTAGCTTTCCTTTTATTGATAATTATACAATTTTAAGATTTAATTAGTTTTAAAATTTTTTTATATAAAACATATTAAGTTGTTTATATTAATGGATACAAATTATACCTGTAACATTTGAGATAAAATTTTATAATTATCTTCATTTAAGATGAAATACTCAATTGTATAAAATACAATTCCTTTATCCCAATTTAAAAAGGATTTTTGAATATTTTTTTTATTTATTCAAATATTAAAAGCATAATTTCGCAAATCTTTTTGATTAAGCAATAATTAAACTGTAAAAGCAAAGCTTATCATGCCAATAATAATTTAAATATTTTACAGTTAATTTTGCATTGAAAAGCTACAATATCTTGCATTTGTTGAGCATGCAGGGGATAATTCAAATGACATAGAACCTGGACCCCAACACCCTACGATATAAGGATGGAAATAAGTTGCCACATATGCATAGAAATCTCCAAATTTAAAAAATCAATTATATCATTTATATGTACGTACAAATAACTTCCTTAACAAATAAATACCTATTTAATTTAAGATTAAGTCATACTATAAAATTTAACGCCATTGCAAACATCAACATCACATGGTTGCCATATCCCTCCGTTTGGTTTAAAAGGCCCATATATAATTCTACCATCTTTGGCTAAGCCAATTGGTTATAAAGTTCTTAAATTTTCTGGAATGACTTAAATCGCATAACTTCTAATATCTTCGTTGCATGTTGAATTCTACGAACATAAACCAACTTAGTTTCTTTCTTCTATGTCATATATACATGGGGAAAAGGCGTGGTATCGATAAAAATTAAACACATTAAAACTCATTTAACTCATTAGTAATATGTGAAATATTTAACATTTATAAGCTTCAAAAATAAATTGTGCAGAAATTTTTAATCGATAAGTCTAAAATGTTTCAGAATAGCCAAGGCACAAATCAATGTTATTCTTTATACTTTTTACATTTGTATATCTATTACTGTAAGCTTTAGGGAAAAAAGGATCGAACTTGTACTCGCTAACTGATGTAAAAAATAAAACTCCATTTAGCGCTATGCTCGTTATTGGATCAGAATAAGGGAGTTTTAATAAGGGAAATACCGTAGACCATGAGCTTTATGAAATATCTAGAAAACAATTATAAAAAGGATGGCCAAATCCTTGTTAAAAATATGATTTTAAAGAAAAAAATAATTTTATCATTTTTAAAATATCTAAGGTGGATATGGCTGCATTAGTTAAAGATCCAAAAATAGCGTCCTAATAATCCATGTTTAACTCTAGAGCATATCCCTAAGCCCAATATTAATCACATAGAGCTAAATCTATTTCAGTCTGGCTACTAAGTTTAGTGAAAGATCCATCATCATATAGATAGTCCATCTCTGTGTGTTTATAGTTAAATATTGACTCAAAAATCATTAAGTTATAGGTTGAGTCTGAACCAAGTGGATAAGAAGAGTTCGATTAGTAACAGTGATTTGGTAAAATTACATTTTTTATGACATAAAATATATAGTCTTTGAAGTTTCTATATAGATAAATGGTAAGGAATTAGTAGCAACTCTAATCCTTGTATTTTTATTGTTTTAAGTTGGTGGTAGACACCATAACCCTAAAACCCTTTGCCAAAAGCAAGTAGTTTTAAGTGTGCCATCTGGGCAATTAGTAGTCATATTTGTACACTAATATGTCTCATACATTTACCCAGGGTTTTGGACGCTTTCATTATAAATTTTAATTTTAATTCTATTATAGATAGATCACTTTTATTTTTAAAAAAACTATATAAATCATATCGGTAAAGAATTGTTCCGGCATCATCACCAATAGAGTAAAATGTATAGTCAAAATATTTCGCAAGTTATCTACAATCAGCTATAGAATCAGAAAATGGAATACATTATTTTTTAAAATATAAATATAAATGATTATAATTATAAATTGATTTTTATGATGTGAAATTAATTGGACTAGCCATATTTATTTCATTTGTGACTTTAGTATTTATAAATAATGTGTCTTGCATACTTATTAAGAATGATATTATTAAAAAGATGACTGTTTTGCTATTTATATTTTTATTCATTGTTAATCCAATCATTTTCTTGACTGTTTCAATCATATTTTTATGTCTTGTCAAAATAAGTTTCTCATTTTTCTAATGTTCACTTTATTTTGTTTTGACATATGGAAATTTCTAGTTATTGTTCACGATTCTTAGATCCATGTTTAATTCTTATTATTTATTTAGTGTGGTTTGCTTACAATATGACATTTATTATTAGTTATCTCTTAATCTATCTTGTTGATATAATTTCATATTTCTTTTAAATAATAACTGAACTATTCTTGATTAATAATTATAATTTTATGAATAATTTTAAAAAGACTTTCTTTTTACTTCATAATTATTTCTTTAAATATTAATTCTAAATGTTATTACAGATAAATTCATAATTATATTCTTAATCATAAAAAATATAAGAATAAGTTATTAAAATTTTGATTTTAAATGCATTATTGTTATGAATATAGTGAAAAGAAATTAATCTGATATATACATGAAGATTTTAGCATATTTTTGGAGAACAAATTTCATGCTACAAATTTATTTAAATTAGCGATATTTTAATTTTATTAACGACTTTAAAATTGAGGATCAGTTTAAAGAGAGCGAATTTGTAAAATTTAAAGATTATTAAGTAACTTAAAGAGATAAGAGCTGCAGAGAAGTACTGTTTAGACTATTGTTAATTATTTATTGCTGCTTCTTCTCTCTATATCTTTACTATGTTGTATTAAAAATATTTAAAATTAATTTAATTGCATTTAATATATACTATAATAAATAACATTATACCTTAATTTTATTAAAAAAGTTAATTGATAAACTTTTTGTAGTATAAATTTGAAAATCTTATCATCATCAGAAAAATAATAAATATAGCAAAGTTTCTAAACTTTGATTTAATTATTGAATATTTTTTTAATTCTAAAATAGAAAGCAAAAACTAAAGCGATAAGAGCTCCAAAAACAGTGACAAAGCTTTGAATGTATGATGCGGCGCTTGTACATAATCTTGCATTTCCTGAGCATTAAGCTTTTAGATCCATAGCCATGTTACCAGGTCCCCAGCAGCCAACTAAATATGGATGGAAAGTAAAAACTATTTAAATAAATTGGGTTATATAATATTATTTACAATTTATTTCAAATGAAAAAAAACTATAAAATTGATTGAAAGTTGTGGCGACATATCCGTAGTAACTACCACCTCCAAACATTTTATTTTAATTTAATTAAATTTATAAATTTCATTATCTCTAATAAAATTACATAATATTTTTCTATTATATGAATTAACGTAACGCCATTCAAATATTAATCATTTATTAAAAATATATAAAATATTTAGAAATATTTTAAGAAAAATTAATATTTTTATTATTTGAAATTGCATACGTCTACTTCACATGGTTACCAAAGAGTTCCGTCTGCCTTATATGGTCCATAAATCACTCTACACTAAATAATTTGTATTATATATTTTCTAAAATTTTATTATGACACTTAATTTATTGTAAAATAAAAATTTAATTAGTATAATATATATTATAATAAATTATTAAATTTTATGTATTTTCTACCGTCCTTTGCAATACCAATGGGATTGAGAGATTTCACCTTCTCTGGAACTGGAGCTTAAATTTTAAATGATTTACTTATAATCCATTATAAAACACCTGAAACATTTTAATAATTGACTAAATTATATATATATATATATAAGCTAATGCGTATTTTATAATGTCAGTTCTGCAAGATGTGATGCTCTCACACAATCAATGAAATTTTATTATAAAATGGATTAATTTCTGAATTTACTTAATACTTAATAATAATAATAATTAAAATGTTTAAGAATTGGGGTTCTACTTAATTAAGGACGTTGTAAATGCAAGGGGAGAAAGAGTGATATCTATAAGTTTTGAATGTATCAACGCTTCCAAGACAGTGATCGACTTCCACTTTAGCTGTATCCTTAAGTTAAATTTTAGTAAGTTGTTTTAAATTTATAGAAATATATATATATATATATATATAGTTATATATATATAATACCCATTATTATAATATTTGAAGAAAAAATATCAATATTTTATTAAAAATAAATAAATTTACTTATTAAATTAGATTTTTAAAAAATATTAAATAGATTGTATTAATAATCTAGATAAATTAAAAGCAAAATTGATTTAAATTTTAAGTAGTTTGCTTTTAACATTAATTATAATATATTATTTTGAATTGACTTTATTCAAAACTCAATAATTATGATGGGTTTTATAGATAAATAAAGTTTGCCATATTCTTGTGGGTAGAAGACATCATAGCCATATTAAAATTAAATATTTTTAAAATATTGGGAAGTTGCTGAGAAGAAGAATACTCCATTCAAAGCTCAATTTAAAATAAACTATATACATATGAACCCATTTTTATAAATAACTTATCCATTCTTATATTTTAATTTAATTAAAAAATAAAAAAAGCAACACCAACAACTGAATCTGATTTTTAGAGACCAAGTTTAATTTCAATATTAAATACAAGATAATTATTATATCTAGATTATAAATTTAATTATCAATATTATTATTATTTTTTATACCAAGGAGAGGGAAGTCAAATCAAAATTCAAAACTTTTTAGCTTTTTGATTTCAATTTTGCTTCAAATTAATGGGTCATTAGACTCTTCCTTTGATAGTGTTTTTAAATAGTTTATTTAAGTGTTAGAATGCAAATAATTTAAGAGTTGACATGCAAAAATTTGGAGTCATTTATTGGGAGAACCTTATACTAATTATTTTATGAATTCTTTGAAAGATTTGATGCTTTCTTTGTATAAAAGCATTGCTTTTATACAAAGAAAATATCTAATCATGCTTTATGAGATTAAATGCTTCAGCGATTTCTAGAGTTATATGTTGCTAATTTTAAGTTCCCAGTTTTACTTCTGATGAAATTCGTTTTCAGGTTCTTTAAAACAATTTAATATAATTTTTGAATTTTAAAACTTCTTAGATTAAGGACAGTAAATTATTTCTGAGGTATAACATTGAAGAAATGTCTTCAGAATCCCTCATTGCATAAGTATAGAAGTTTTCACTGAAATCTATATGGTATTTAAATCATTTAGCAACAGTTGCAGCTTGACAAAACTTTGCTGCAACTTCTGTTGTATCATATTATAACAGTTTGAGCTAATTAAATTAAAAAAATATGATATTTTTATAATTTCATATTAATAGCATTTTAATTTTAAATTTTAAAAGACATTCATAGAACAGTATTTCTCAACGTAATATTATGAAGCACTCAGTTTACTTGTGACATTTAAAATAATCTCATTATTTGATCCTCTTTAATTATATGGAGCTTTTTTGTTTTTATTGAATTAATTCTAAGCAATATATGAGTAAATTATAATAATTTCTTTTAACCCTTATATTGATTACTAGGTTAAATATGTGGTAAAAGTACGATAAGACTTTGAAAAAGATAATGATCTATTTCATTTAAGAATTCTCATTGTTCCTTTTGGATATTGTTAAAAAGATGAGGAAAAAAGGAAAAGTAATCTGTAAAATCTTTTTCAAATTTTAAAAATATAAATCCTCGAAAAACACTTTTTTAAAGGATATCTCAAAATAATCAATCTTATATCTTAAAAATCTTAATTTAATTATTTCGTACAACTCAATTAAAATATAAATCAAAACACATTCAAATTTAAACCCTTAAAAAATATGTTATAATCGTATAATTTTGTATATTTAAAAAAACAAAATATAAAAAAAAAATTTTGGGCTTATGAATGTATCAAAATAGTATATTATATATTTTATTTCATAATAATCAAATTAAATATAAAAGAATCAAGAATCCAGTCATAAAAAATAGTGTTTTTAAAAAATTATAATATTGTTATTAAAATTTGATTAATTTGAATTTATATTTAATAATTCATCTTTGGAGAAAACTGTTTAAGTTGGTTATCCATTTTTTGGAACTAGCTTTCTTAATTAATATATTATATTCTATTTATTAAATTTTAAGCTTAGCGAAATTTTGAGTCACTTTAATGCTGGTATCAATCATTAAAACTTTTTGTAAAATTAATCAATTTTTTTAATTAAAAAGTTAAGCCTATCTGGTTATAATTTCACAAATTAAAAATAATGGAATATCAATAAATTTTCTGAATACTGATAGTAGAAAAAGCGTTTTCATTACATAATTGCAAATTAATTGCTGCTTGGTCCTCTAGTCTAGTTCTGGCTCCTTGGGTATTAATATATAAAAGGTAATTATTAGATTTTTATTTATATAAACTTTAAAGTATCTAGCATTTGATCTTCTGGTTTGATGTTAAATAAAATTAATTATTATTATCACATAATTAATTTATTGGAAGTTGAATCTTGATCTGAATTTAAAAATAAAGATTTAGTATATTTAATTTTATTAAGCATATTTACTGAATTGATAAGCTTAAAATGTTGTTTGGGAACCAAGTAAAAATAAATAATGATTATGAAACTTTACTTTAAATTTGAAAATTATTTATTTTTATTAAGTGGGTAAGAAGTTTATGAGAAATAGCAGTGGTTTGGAAGTGAATTAGTGGCAACTGAAATATACACGCCGTCAGTTTCCGAGGTACATGACACATAGAAGAATCTTTACCATGAACAAGAAATCTTTGCATCATTCATTAAAATATATGAAACTTTTTGTGAGTACATTTGTAATAATATTTTTATATATTATAAATAATCAAATGCATTTTTTAATTAATTATATGTTGAATTGCCATCTGGACAAACGCCCGGGTAATTGCATTATACATATTCATAGAACTATTTCAATAAAATAAAGTATTTAATTTATAAATACTGATAGTTAACAATGTAACTATTTTGTTTATGATGAAGTTGGATATGGTAAATATATTATGAATAAAATATTATAAAATAGATTATTAATAAATCTTCAGTCAATGGGACGTCGCCTGCTTATGGAGTCTCATCGTAGTATGTCACCAAAAAAATTATTTTTTTTAATAAAATATGTTAATTATTTTAATATGATTATATAAAAATCTTAAATATGTATAATCAAATTGATCTGCAAGCTTTCTGCAATTAAATATATATTTATTTAGATATTTATTTTAATCCCTTAATGAGTTAGTGAATATCGGTGCCTCATTAATTAAATTTATCAATAATTTATTTATTCATTTTATATTTCTATATTTGATAATTAATAAAAATAAGTAGAGTAAAATATAAAAATATAAGCATTTATTTAATGATTAGCGGCTTTTGTTACTAACACCAAAGTTGAGCTTAAAGCGAGGAGCACAGCCCTATTTTTTCTCATAATAACAAATAAAATTAATAATTAAGGTTATATTATATATTAAGTAAGTATAAATATTGATTAAATATTGTTGAAAATTATTATACATATAATTTTCAGATATTAAATAAATATAAAGACACTATATAGAATTAATATTTATAATTTTAGAATTTATTAAATAATTATACAAATTTATATTTATTAATAATCACTAAGCAAGCACAAAATCTAATTTTAATATAATTCAAATTGTTTTAAATTTTAGTAAATATTTTCGTAAATGACTGCTTCTATTTAAAATATTGATCAATATAATTTAAGTTTTAATTAATTAAAAATTATTTTTTATTATATAAATGTAGCTTCACTCATAAATTTAATGAATATTTTGAGACGTTTTATTCATTTTCTAATTTAAAATTGTCAAATTAATCTCACTTTTAAATTCAAATTAAAATAAATGTATTTTAATATCAGATTTAAATTCATATAATTTCCACAAAAAAGGATATATTCTCAAATAAAATGATAAAGTTTTTATTTAAAAGTTTACCAAACAATGAAGCCAAAATATAATTATAATAACAAGCAGTAGGCATCGTATTTTGTTTAAATTTTAAGGAATTAAAATTATTATCATTCAGTTTTCTAGGATATCTCTATTCTTATGATTTATTGCTTCATCATAAATAATAATATATATATATATATATTTATATATAAAATCATCATCAAATAGCAATTAGGGGTTAAATATTTTTAATATATAGAAAAAAAGTAATCAGAATAAAACAGAGTAAACAATTCCAGAGACTAAAAGAAGCAAAGCGGTGAATCCTTGAGTCATCATGTTTCCAGCACTGCATTAACATGCTAAAATATAATAAATAAGTCTCACTAATATATAAATTTATTAATTTAAATTGATCGTTTTTAAAATTATTAAATCAATTATCTTGTGTTGTCGGAGCATTGAGGTGCGATTTTGTATGCTGTGCTACCTGGTCCCCAGCATCCGATTGTGTATGGGAAGAACATTGTTGTCACGTATCCATAATAGTTTGTGAAGTATCTGCCATTGCAAATATCAACATCACATGGTTGCCATAATTCAGTGGTGCTCTTGAAGGGTCCATAGATGACTCTGCCATCTCTAGCGATTCCGATTGGGTTCACGGATCTCACAGCTGCGTTAGTTAGTTTTTAGCATAGATATAAATCTGGATATACGAAATCAATCCAGAAAGATAATTTAAACATATTCAATGTCATGAACTATGTTTAAACCAGTTTTTCAGCATTTGTTTTGGTATGTACGTCGAATTCATGCCGTTGTGATCGCAAATTTCCCTATTAAATCGTATTTCTACAGCTTCGTTAGTATTTTTAGTGGCGTAAGTCCACATTGAAGTCTCCTTACCATCGCCACTACATTCAACGCTGTCCTTGCACAGTTTTTACTAGGCTTTTCTCAAAATAGTGCCGTCGTACATACATGGGGAATAACTGTGATATCTGTAGGTACGGAATAATATAGTAAATAATAGATTGATATATAATTAAATTCAATAATTCTTTTTAGAATAAAATTCTTGATAAAAAGTGGAGGGGATGGGATTTAGAAAGAAATTTTAGCTTATTTTTAACTTCGCATGCCTAAATATCATAAAATAAAAAAGCATAAAATTTGAATGTTTGTAGAGAACCAAGACACAGATCGACTTCGACATCATCAGTATCAGTTCTTCTACCGAATTTCTTGGGGAAAAATGCATCATAACCTAACTCACTCACTCCTGCAAATATAAATACTCCATTACGTGCGATTATTATTTATATATATATAATCTTCAAGAAATACCTTATTCAATATTAATAATAATTTAAGCGATTCCAACAACTATGGAGGATTCTGGAAGTTGAGCAAGTGGCAATGTATTTGGTGAAATCTTCCAGTTTTTGCTAATAGTTTGAGGAATTTATGTTAATAGACTTGCTTTATCTGCACCTTTTATTGCTTCTTAATAGTTTTATAATTATTAACTACACAGCATTTTAAGTTTGAGTTGTGATAGATATATATTAATAATTTGATATATAGTAGATGTTTTAATCAATGGAGTTGGACTTTGCCCAAATATAGTCACAAAGAATTAAATCGAGATCTGTTGTGCTTTCGCCATAGGTATTATTAAAATCATCATTTGGTGTTAAGCTTCTTGCTGAAGCCATATCTATGGGAGCTGTGTTAAATCCAACATCAAATCTATATACATTCACTCAATTCTTAAATCAAAATTATTCTTTTTTACTAAATTATTTTTCAAAGGAAAAAATTCTTACAAATAATTCAGTATATTCTTTATTATACTAAAATTATTCTAATAAGTATTAAAAAATTAAGCCAACATTTTTTAAAAATATATAAATCAAGGAATAATAAATTAAAAAAAATAAATGTTATTATAATCAAAGCTATTTCTAAATTTAATTATATAAATGAGAAGATAAAAACTTGTAAAATTAATATTCTTAAATAAATTTAATTAAAAAAAGTAATAAATTGAAAATCTTCTATTTTTTAATTGTAACTACTCTCATCACCTCTTGGAGCTTGTAGTGCGCCATAATAACAATGATTTGGTAAGGAATTTTTTGTAATAATTTGTTTAAAAATGATTAACTTGATGTTAATTAATTTAGGAATCTAATTAAAACTAATTATCAATTTTTACATTGTAATAAAAAAAAGATTTTATTATTTATTTTTATGTATGTACTAACTATATATGGGGTTTTTTCTTTGCTAATTTTAATTCTTAATCCTAAATATGGAGCCAAACCTCATCATACTTCCTAGAATGTAGAAAATATAATGAAATAATTAAGCAATTTACAACAAACTCTTGCTTTTGTTCAATATATTAGTTCCCCTTATTGATGAGTACAGATGGTATGAGTATCGAAGTAAATGTCTATGAAGAATCCTTATTATATAAATATTGATATATCAAACCCCATTACATATTTCCAACAGCATTTAATTGTAATTTTAATGCAAATTAGCTAAATACTTCCAGAAAAAATATTAAATTCGAAATTTGAGTAACTTCCAGGACTATCTATGGCTTTAAAAATAAGTTTCTTTTTCTAAGAAAAGCTTTGTAGTAGAAATATATAATAGAAAGTTTATATTAAAAAATAACCATATTAGCTTTTAATTTAATTTAAATATTAAAATGTTATAATTCAAAGATAACAAAAATAAAATATTAATTGTTTAGAATTTGTTGCTATTTTTAATATTACTGGAGCATTTAAATTTGCTTAAACACATTCTATAAATATAAATTAGACAATTTTGTGTAATTCTTTTTAAATATGTGTGTATATATTTATATCTTTATTTTGTAATTAAGCGGCAAAGACTGATAAATAAATATGAAAATAATAGTAAATATTAAGACTCTCTCCCAGAGGCAAGTATTTTTTAAATGAAAATCTTTATTTTAAATACATTATAAGTAGTTCTTTCCACATTATCCGGGCAGATACCAACATTATAATATATAAAAAATAATCATTTTTGCATATTTTATTACATTTGAGCATTAAACGACTTCGAATTCACTTTAACCTACGGGATCATAAATATTTAATTTAAAATCCATGATTTTATATATAACTTTATATTTTAAAATTAAAAATGAAATTTTAAATAAAAATAAATACATAGTAAAAGTAATATTAAATTTTCTAACATTAATTTATTATGAGAGTTTATTATAAAAAATCATATGGATATGTTAGGGTGTTGGAAGCAGCATCCGGATAGTATGTCAATTCGAAATTGTTAAGTAGTTTGTTACAGTTTAATATATCATTAAAATCGTGAATAATATTGAGAAATTGATTTTATAATTATATCACAAATAATCAAATTAATGAAATTTACAATATAAAAATATAGTTTATAGTGAAAATAATTTCAAATTTGTTATTTTTCAGAACTTATTGATTTATATCTACAAAACAAAACAAGAATATACTTATAAAAATAAGTATTTTATGGTATTTTCATTTCATTATGGCTATTTGATGCAACTAACTAAAAAGTAAGAAATCGTATAATTATTTCTCTCTTTTTATATTGATAACTCACAAAAACTTTCCATAAATTTTGCTTCTCTAGGATATTGCTAATGCATACTTACTAACTCCATGTCCAATTATTATTACTTTTTTCTTATTTATATCATTATTATAATATACAAATGATTGATGATTCATGATTTGTTTGAATTAAAAATAGATTTTAATATATATATAAAATTAATTAATTTTCAGTCAGCAAGAGATGACTGGAATGTGACTATATCAGCAGCTTTTGCAGTAAGTGCTATTATTGCTGAAATGCTCAGGACTATTACTATATTAATATATATATTGCATTTTTATTTAAAATTTATCATATAGATTTGGATAATAGAGAAGTTGTCCTCATATTTATTTTATTTTTAAATATATTGTATAATATGAATATTGATTTTTTATTATTAAAGAGGTAATAATCTCTCTTTATTATTAATTAACTGCATATTTATAACATTTGCAGGCTGTTTAATTGAAAAAAAATCTAAAAATTTATCACATATTTTAAAGTAATTTTCTGTCACCACTTTTGATATAAAATATGGTTCTGCAAAGATAAAATATTTTATGAATAAAAATGAAATAATTAATAATTATAAGATTAAAGAGAATCACAAAAATAAAGATCAGAAGATATAAGCCATAAAAAATTAAGAATATATAGAGAGAGACTAAAAAACTTAGAGTATAGAAATAAAAACTTAAAATTAACAATAAATGTAATTGAAATATCTGACGCAGCTGCGTTTGAAATCAAAAGAGTAAAGTTTAGATGTATTTGACACTTTGTAATTGCATCTATAAAAACGAAAATAGATTATTCTTGAGAGATCGTAAAATGCACTTAAATAGAGATCTAAAACAAAACAACCAAATGTTCTTAATTCTAGCGATATGGTTCATTATTTTTATTTGGTTAATTATGTTGTATAAAAAGCTAATCCCCTTTAGATACTTTAATTTTTCTTTAATAAAATATATCGATATGAGAGGGAGCAGCAGTAAACAACAAGTCTTGCAATAAAACAGCTACTAACCATAACTTATAAGCGTGTAAAATTCTCAGAATGGCCCAATAAAGTTAGAATCTCAAACTTAATTACAAAGCTAAAAAACAGAGAATTATGGCCAAGATAAAAACAAATCTCAGTATCACTACTGGTGGAAGGAACGCACTGATATAGGCGTTGATTTCAAACCCACCAAAATAGTTAAAACTTATTGTCGTCTTGTTCTTTAACTATTTTTTTTATTTTAATAGAGGATCCAGCACTCTTAGAGAAAATGAAGCAAGACATGAATTAGAAGGTTTAAGAGAAAAAGGGCCAGAATAGTGCTTGGAATAGAGCAGGCACCTGGGAAGACAAAACTTTAAAGAAGGCTTAGTTATAAAGAATATTGGAAGGATAGATGAATGGGATGTAGGTTTAGCTTAAGTCGGACACCCTAGTAGTATATACTTTTACTAAAGTGTAATAAAAATGCTTGATGTAATCATCTTAATAAGATTTATTTATCATAAATGATTGAATAGTAATGACTATAAAACAAGTTGAAGTATTAGATAATAGTGAAGGCTCGATTATTATGGTCCGAGGAAAAGTTAAAATAGGCTATGAACTGAATTTAAAGCTTAGTGTTGAACTAATAAATTAAGGTTCAGAAAATTGTTCTACTATACTCTCAATTGTATTAAGAGAATAATTGATCTAATTTTACACATAATATTCATAAGAATCTAGTAATAAATTTGAATTTTATAAACAAAAGATAATAATTCATCATATTTTTATGTGAAGAGAAGTAACAGACGATGAAGACGATTGCGATTCAATGTAAATTAAAGTAGAAAATGGAAAAGATACAAGCTTTAATGAGTCAATTCAAAAAGATAGAAAATTAATTGTGGCAAGAATAAAGGAATCAATGCAAAATTATGTAAACACCAGCCAGTAGTAATAATGATAGAATGAATTATATATTTAATTAGATAATAAACACAATAATGAGTTTGAGTTAAATTACCAATTATAGTATGATTTAGATTTATTAATTTATTAAAAGGTAATTTAAAAATGAAAATTTATACTATTCAACCAACAGCTGCAGTAGACCTTGAAACCACTTATTCATAGAATCATCAACTATTGTAAAATTAGAATGAAAATCGAATGCTTTAGAATTTATAAAGTTCAATGCCCGATTTCTATGGAGGTAGATATGATGCAAGAGATTTATTTTTAAAATTCAACATAATTAAGAATAAAATATAAAATAGAAATCCTTTAAAATTTAAATTCATCAATAAATTTATGGAGATTACATATACATAGTATGTGGAATAATATTCTACTTTTTGATACTTGCTCCATTTTGCTTTATTCTCTGTTTGAATTAGAACCTGCTCTACGATACCAAATTATCCTTCATTTAGACTTTATTCTTTAGGGAGGAAGTCAATACCACTTACATCAGCTTTGGGAATATGTTTTATCAATGTGCTGTTTATTTTGTTGGTTGGGTTTATAAACCTTATTTTTTTGCAATTGATTTTTTTTAAATTGATAGTTTTAAATCTCATTATTTATTTGAAGTGTTTCAATTATTAAACTATTCCCATAAATTTATAGTTTATCAGACGAATAAATCAACGAGACTAAAGATCGTTTTTTAAAATTCTTCAAAAAAAGAATTCCTACGTTTCCATGATCTGGCTTATGTTGTTCGCAGTATTTTTCTTTTTCACAAATGGCTCAGTTTTGCTCTATCACAGATACGATATGAGTGAGTATTGCAGTGATGAACAAAAGCTAGATTTCTAAGGGAAAGTGCCATTTAAAGAATTTGAAGAGCAAGAAGTTGGTTGTTATATGCTAAGCAATGAAGAGATATTCAAACATAACTATCTAGGATGGACTCTCTCAGTGTTCGTGGGCATGCAATTTACACATCTCTCAAGATCAACCTTTTTTGGTTCTTTTGACTTTGTTGGAAACATTTTCCTATACTGGCCACTAAGAAACTGGTTTATTTTGTTCGGAATTCTCTCATTGATAGTATACACAATGTTTTAACTTGTATCAGATTATATTAGAGTTCATGTAGCTATATTCTATGGCGTATGCTTACTCCTAATAATTATGGTAAATTATGTACTCATCTAATATTTCTACGGAGTAAATCGATTCCATCTGCATCACTATAATTCAATAAGCAGAATTATTTGAATAAAATATTATCACTATATATTAGGATAAATGCTTGTGTTTTTTACATGCTACTAAGATCACTACATAATCTTTTTGAATGGTATCGGCACTGGCATTATGTTAGATGGAGGCTCTTCCTTCGATTGGGATCCAATTTTCGAAGGAATCAAGTCTAATATTTTCAGAGGTTAAGAAAGCGGAATTGTAGTAATAACTTAATAAAATACCCCCTTGTAAGTAAACTCAAATTAAGGACACGAAGTTTAGCAAATTCCTTTTAATACGAATTAATATATAAAAGAGTAAATAACTCAAAAAGAAAGTGAAGGAGAGAAAAATATTACTCAAAATAAACAATAAAATAAGGTTAAGTAACAGGGAATTATGCTAAATTAAAGCTTAAAAACGGATAGTTAAGACAATAATGACATTGTATTGATAATAATATGAATTAGAAATTTTTTATTTTACTTTCATTAATTAAATGAAATTAATATTGGAATACATGGATGATATTTAAAAGCTATTTTAAGTTTGATATTGTAAAATTATTTTTTATTATAGATTAATTATATTAAATAAAAGAATCACATTTAAGTATATTTTTGAATTGTAAAATTAAATTATTTAAACTTTCAGCGTAGAACAATCTAAATTTCCTGATTAAAACCTTCAATTGAAAATATCTTTTATTCAAGAATAATTCAGGTATTATTTTAATTAATAAATCTAATTAGAATTGCAGGATTTATTTTAAATTTTACACTATTATTAAGTAATTTTTATATAATATTATTTTTAATTAATTTATTTCTCCAAATCAAATCTATATGCAGTATTATTTATTTAAATATTTATTTTAATTATTAAAATACCCATAAATAAAAAATAACTTTTAATAATTTATTCTACTTAGAATTTATAACATATACAATTTTTATTTATAGCATCTAAATATAGCTTTCTGTAGATAATATTATTTTGAATTTTATGAGAATATTATTTATTTTACTATTACCTTGCTAATATCAAATATCTAATTGAATTTGTAACTTAAATTCTCAATGAAAATCTGACCCAATCTATAAATAAAATAGAGATATTACTATATTAAAAAAAATGAAAATTTATTCTATTCTACCCCCTGAAAATCAGCTTTTTAACCAAACGATAAATTTTCAAGGATTTGGCTCTAAAGTAGAAGAAAATTAATTGAAATAAACAAAAGAAAACAGAAAATCATTGTACAGCTCTATTGGGGATTTTTACAATGGAAGATATGACTCTGACGATTTTAAAAATATTAATAATTTTATAATAAGAGATATTTATCCAATAAGTATCTCCAGAACATAATTAAATAAGATTTTATTCATATAATGTTGGGAATAATCATTTATTTTGGAATTCTCTCCCCATTTTGCTATGTTCTCTGCACGAATGAATATCTCATCTTCGATACAAAAAACTCCTTTATTCAAAATATATACTACAGAGTTGAAGTAAATACTACTTATATCAAAAGAATAGAAATATTGTTGACTGTTAAGGGGTTTTGGGATATTAAATTAATACATAATTATTTAAATTGTACTATTGACTTTAAGATTAGATAATGCAATCCTATGAAAAAAGGGATCATTCATAGTGTGGTTATAATTTCTTTGCTTTTTCACAAGTCATAAGTCTTTCTAACATAATTAGTATTTTAATTTATTTAAATGAAAACTATTCTTTTTCTCCAATTATAAATTTTTAATCAGGATATTTATTCATAAACATTTTATTGACATAAAATTTAGAAGTCCTTTTATTTGTAAAAGCAACTTACTTTAAGAATTAAATTACCCCCAAAAAGATTGAAGAAGCTATTGCAGTGACGAAAATTATTTGAGATTTTTAATCATATAAAAACTAAGAATTATTAAATCTTGAACAGAAACATTTTAACTAATAAAATTCATAAATAGTTTGATTTTTAGCAATAATTGATAATTTTAATTTTAAAACCATTATATCGCATTACAATAATTACCTATGATTATAAAATTAATATTATTCAATAATATTAGTTTGGGCAATCTAATTTACTAGTGCGTAGTATATTTTGTCTGTTGGATTTATAAACCTATTTTATAATGACTCATTTTAATTTTTATGCATTTTCTGATATTAAATAATTATTTTTAATATATTCCTTATAAAAATAAAATAAATGTTTATAAGAAGAGTGAATTAGAGAGATAGAAGATCATTCACAGATATCTTAATTAAAAAGGGTTCCTACGTCTCGTTTATTTAATTATTCATCTACGCTATTGTTTTCTTTTTCACAAATAGCACAGTATTGCTTTACCATCGATATAGTATGAGCGGCTATTCATTATAATTATTATTAATGTTTCATATAATAATATATTTTTAAATTTGGCAAGAATTAATTTTATAAGTTGTTCAATAAAAACATGTCTTATAATAAAGCATATATTTAATAAAAAAAATAATTTATAATTATAATTTCATTATTTATTTTTATATTGAAAATTATATTTCTCATTATAAATTTTGATTGCACTCCACAGCAGTTAGAAGCATAATTAAATTCTTAATTTTAAGTTCAGTAAGTATAAGGCGTGGGTTGCTTTTTATACAGTGATAATGATATTTTCAAATATAATTGCATATTATTTCATTAAAAAACTCTGTCTTTTTTAATGCATCAATTTCCCATAATTTCATTATGTTCCAATTAAGTTTTTATTAATATATTTTATAATTACTTGGGATGGACTCTTTCAGTGTTCGTGGGATTGCAATTCACACATCTATCGAGATCAAGTTTTTTCGGCTCTTTCGAATTTGAGGGGAACTTCTTGCTTTACTGGCCTCTCAAAAATTATTTCATTTTGTTCGGGATCATTTTTGCTGTAGTTAAATATAATTTATTATTAATCCTTATATAACAAATTTGTTAATTTATCTAAGATAATAAATTTAAGTCTTATCGGGAAAACAATTGATATAAGACTACATGAGAGCTAATGTCGCAGCATTTTACATTTCATCATTCTTTTTGATAATTCTAATATTTGTGTTTTTGACTGCATTTGTTTACGGAATTGATAGTCTCCACCTACATCACTATATATATAATGATTTAGTCATTTTTTAAAAATCATTAATAGATTTTTATTCTGCAAACTTAAATTTGTAATTAAGTTTCACATTTAATTTTACAGAGTTTTAATAAAATTACAAGTCCCAAAATAGGGAATATTTAATATTTAAAAATCACTATTTATTTGGATAGATCCTTTTGTTCTTGACTTGCTACTAAGACCCATTGATAATATTTTTGAATGGATTAGGCACAGGCATTATGATCGATGGTGGGTCATCTTTTGATTGGGATCCTATTTTCAAAACACCTCGGAGAGCAAATATGTTCATAAATTTTGAAAAATTAAAAGACTCTTTTATATAATCAACTAATTTACAATCGGATTAATGTTTAAATAGATTGAAAATGTAAAAATAATGTTATAAATTAATGCTTACAAATATGCAAATAATATGAATAAAATTATTAGAAAAATAAAAAACATGGATTATTAGAATTAATTAACTTTATAAGCTATTTTATTTTAATGTTAATGTCATCCAAATTACCATTTTTAGAATAGGCTAATCCAATTTTAAATGAATGATCAATACATCATTATGAAAATTAAAATTAATTTACTTTGTTAAATAAAAAATAATATTATAATAACACAAGGATCATGTACACGAGCATATTTCAACTTAATACAACTCATATAATTGTGAAGATTCAAGATATAAAATAAAGATGGAAGTAATAATAAATAATGATATTTCATTGTTCTATGATAATTAATAAACTAACCACAGAGACATTTATTTATAATAAAATGCAAATCATAATATTCAGAGATATTAAAATTTCGATAATCAGATCTCAATTATTTTATTATGATAATCTTATTAATACTTTAATTAATTATTCTCATTTTATCTATAGTATAGAGGCTCTGTTTAAATGTTCAATTTAAACATTAATCATAGAATTATTATAATTATTATAATTAAATAAGCATTACTTTAAAATCATAAGTTATGCATAATAATCTTTCATTTTTTCAAGTCCAACAGTCTCCTCGATTATCTCAACGAAATATCTCAAAAACTGCAAAGTTGAAGAAGTCTCACAAGGCATATTCTATTTATGAGAGATTTAGTAGCATATTTATTTATGTTTTATTTACTTACTTGATTGTCTTTGCTTAATGCAATGAATGTTAAGTCATTTTGATAAATAAAATAAAGATAATGATTTTTTGGTTATTAAAAAATACTAATTTATAAAACTTATAAATGCAAAGTCATTTCTTGTAATGTACGCAACGCTAAAATGGTCATTGACTCTACCATTTACACTCATCCCCTCGCAAACAACGCTTTTTGGAACTTTAAGCACTTAAATTCCTGGATTTTTCATGCATATAGCGTGCAATATACGAACTTATTCAACTGTGAGAACCAATTCAAGGATGCGATATTCTCGTTTTAAGATCACTACTTAATCTTACTACCGAGAATGTTATACCACGTAAAGTCCTGCTATACTTGCCATTTTAAAATACAGAGTGTATTATTTTTATAATTATGATTTCTTACATCACATTTCAAGTTCTCTTTTGACTCATTCGTACTATTTAGATTGTAAAAGAAGTATTTACATCAAATTAATACGACTGGGCTTTTTTTACTTTTAATTCTTGGTATTCAAATCCATAACTAAACCATCATTGTGGAACCATCAATCTCTGAAGCCAGATCTTACTGGTACAAGCAGTTCCATGATCAACTTGAAATAATCTGTGGTCTCGAAAAGGTGAAGGCTGCTCGTTATGATAGATATAGAGAAAAAGACCAGAGTGCTCAGCAGAAAGATAAAACTTACAGAAATTTGATACTTAAAATGAACTAGAAGGAACTCAATAATGCTTATGAAGTACTTGAAAGCAATGTCTTTTTTAAAATACTTAAAATATCAAACTCATTTATCGTTGAAGTCATTCAAAATACACAATTGTTAGTTTGTATATGTCGTGCAAGCAGAAGAATACGTTAAGACATGGAAAAGTTATTAAGCTCTTTGGGATATTGAAGCATCGCATGTCTATAATTAGCTAGGCGATAACATCGATAAATGGCATTAATTATTGAATGAAATCAGACATGATCGTAAAAGATTCGATACTAGCGAGAAAACAAAGGCATTCGGAGCAATTTTCATATTCTTTGGAGGTATCCAAGATAAAGTTAATAATAAATTCGATTAATGGCATCGTGAAATTCTTAATAAAATTTAAATTAATACTTAAAAATATATTTTATCATTCAAATCTCAATGATAATGGGTTCTAATTTGATAATTAATCTGGGCTAATAATCTAATCAAAGAAAAAATCAAAATAGGTTGGAGGTGCTTTGAATGTTTACTATATTTATTATATTGACTAACTTTGGTAATTTTAATAATTCTAGATTTTTTAATCACTTAAGAATATCCATCTGTCCATTTCATAATGGAATGGACCGAATATATTTAAAAGCTAACCAATTGGTTTAAATTTCTCAATTATTTCACAAATTTACTCTGATTAGTTTTCATGTTTGAAATAATAATTTTTGCTTTTTTGACCTTTGAAATTCTATCTTAGATAGTTTAAGTCTCCCTTGAATCCAATTATGCACTCTTTATTTTGACGTGAATAATAGGTTTGAATATATTCATAAATAGTCTAGCTGTCATCTATTTAGAATAGTTTATTAAAATTCTTGGTAATTTAGTAACCTCTGCCTGCTAAGAAAATCTCAAATATCTGTCGTCTACCTGGTAAAGGAATCAAAATGAAAAAGCCTTATTTCTAAATCAATTCTACTGGCATTGAGAGCAACTATTCCTCAGTCATGTTTGTTGTACATTGAGTCATATCACAAAGTATCATTTCAATCAAGTTTTCAGGATTCATTTTTTCAATATTATTATACAATTCAATCCAAGCACCCATATTGCTCAGGAGTCCATCAAATATCTTACACTGTGCACTTGAATGCCCCTTGTGACTTTAATGAGAGATCAAATCTCTCTTCCGTTTGTATCTTTTGTTGCAGCTGCACCCATACTTATAATCTTACTTTTTTAACATTTGGAGATCTTAATGCTCTTTGTGAACATGAACAGTTATTGACCCTATATTCTGGTGTTTGAATTGCTTTTCACATTGATCATAATATGGACAGAGGAATTGTCCATCTATATCTTGAGAGTAAATTGTTTTCTTTCCCATTATCAAATTAATTCAAATTAGTTTAGATAGTCTCAAATGATTTCTTGATGTTTTAAATAAGATAATAATACTCAATAATCTAAATATTTATCATCTCTATCTCATTTATTATATTCAATTGTTTTGAAGATGTTTTTGTGTATTTAAAAGAAATTCTTAACAGATTTGGAAATACTCTAGCCGAAAACATGCGTAATTTCTACAAAACAATCTAAGGAGCTCGCCACCAATTAGAAACTCTGTCCATGGATGCTAGTGGAGATGTAACTCTCTTCGTCACTGAGATCCAACAAATGAAGAGATACGTTTAGATATGGCAAAATGAAATTGAGAAGTATAAGTCTGGATCTCTATATCTTTAATTCAAATCCATATGAGTTTTTACAGAATGATGTTTTTTTTAAAGATTTTTATTAATAGATATTGGATCAAAGTTGCTAGTGACTCAAAGATATCAATTCACAAACGATTGGCTTAGTATCGATTAAGTAGACGGAGAATGGGCAGTTTTTAAGCAAATTCTTTCAAAGAAATCTAAAACTATGGACGATCAAATTCCTACATTATAAAACAAGATTCTTGAAGAAGAACGCATTGTAAATGACAAAATTAAGGAAATTGAGGAAGAATGGAAGAATTAAAGACCTGCTCAGGGTAATGTTACCCCTACAAGAGCTCTGGATTTATTGTCAATTATTGGCAAGAAAATAATCACTAGTAAGCAAGAGTGGATTCGTATCTGCAAAGCCAAAGAGCTACTAGATTACAGAAAAATATATTTTTATAATGCTCATTACATAGTTTTTAATTTGATGGCATTTATTATAATTAAAAAGATATGGAACTTGGCAACCCAAGAAGACTAGATGATCTTGAGGAAGATTTGACAAACTTGAGGCAAGTATGGGTTGAACTAAATAAAGTTTGGGCTATAGTAGACTTAATAAATGAAACACCATTCTCTGCTTATGTTTCCAAGAAAGTTAAAGAGCAGCTCGATTCTGCTATTGAAATGATGCAAGATTTCCCCAATAAACTTATTTATTTTACAGTATCAAAGTATAAAAAAGTCTTAAAATTATTTAAACCATAGTTATCACAAAAATGAAGTTTAAGATCAGACAGTATGAAGTCTTCGAGCAATACAAGAAAATCATCCAAAACTATCGTAAAGTTAATTTGACTCTTTCTGAGTTGAAGTCAGAAGCAATGAAACCCAGACACTGGAAAGACATGTTAATGAAACTCAGAATAAAAATTTCATTTAATGACTTGACACTCAATCATTTATGGCAAGCAGACTTATTGAAGAATGATAAGGATGTTAAGGAAGTTCTCAATTAAGCCAGAGGAGAGCTCATTTTGGAAGATTTCTTGAGAAACATCAAAGAGACTTGGGCTAAGTACGAACTTGAGCTTATCAGATATTAGAACAAGTGCAAGCTTATCAAGGGTTGGGATGAACTTTAATTTTAAAAATTGCTTGTTATTATTAATAATCTTTTCATATTAAAATGGTTAAAAACTTTTCCAATAAATCGACGAGCACATTAACAATTTGCAATCAATGAAGATGTCTCCCTACTATAAAGTATTTGAAGAGGAAATTCTTCCCTGGGATGATAAACTGCAAAAGATCCGTATTATCTTCGACAACTGGATTGATGTTCAGAGAAGATATGTGTACTTAGAAGGTATCTTCTTTGGTAGTGCTGATATCAAGACAATGCTAAATGCTGAATTTAACAGATTCAGATCTATTGACTAAGAGTTCACTACTTTATTAAATAAAATACAATTATTATTTGTATTTCTATTTTATGTATTACTATAAAAACTATCATAAACATTTGCATTTATTTGAAATATAATATTATATGTCTGTATCACTACTTTAATGAAGAAAGTAGCGTCAAAACCAATTGTCCTTGAAGTGCTATCAATTTAAGGACTTTAGAAGACTTTAGAGAGATTCTCAGACATGCTCTCAAAGATCTAAAAAGCTCTCGGTGATTACTTGGAAACACAAAGAAGCAACTTCGCTAGATTCTATTTCGTGGGTGATGAAGACTTGCTTGAAATCATTGGTAACAGCAAAGAGATAAAGATGGTTTATATATATCTTAATTTATTAGATAAGGAGCAGTTTGAAACTGATATTTATTTTGTAATGGTTCAGAGACATTTCCCAAAGATGTTTGCTGGAATCACCACTATGAACTTTGAAAACGAAGGAGATTCACTTATTGGTATGTACTCTCGTGAGGGTGAATATGTTGGCTTCAGTAACAATGTCACTATCAGTGAGGATCCAACTAAAAGAATTATTAGGCCTTATATATATCTAAAATATTTTTTTTCCTGAAAATTTACCAAATTGGAAATATGAAACTATCTATGTATGGTTGACTAAAATTGAATCATAGATGCAAGTGTCACTTGCTCATCACTTAGAACAATCAGTGACTGCCTTAGAACTTTTAGATAGAGCTGAATAATAAGAAGAGTTCAATCATTTATATTTTTTTGTTTTTTCTTTCACTATAGTTCATTTACAAACTTGAAATATTTTAGGTAAGATTATAATATTTAATTATATTATTTATTATGAATGCTTGGATTCAGAAATATCCAGCACAAATTGTTATCCTGTCCATGCAAGTTTCTTGGTCAAATAAAGTTGAAGAATCACTTGAGAAGAAGAAAGGATTGTCACTTGTACTTATTGAAGAATAAATTAGACTAACTTTGGAGATGTTGGCTGAACGAGTTCTTACTGATCTAAGAAAAGACATTATTAATATTATTGCTATTCAATTTGATTAATTAATAATCAATCATAATATTTGGAATAATTATTAATGTGACATCAGATAGAAGTATGAGTAATTAATCACAGATTTGGTGCATTAAAGAGAGGTCACTCGTCAATTAATGAATGAAAAAGTAACTACTGCTTAAGATTTTGTGTGGCTTTATCACATGAGATTCTATTGGAAACCTAAGGAAAAGGAAGCTCTTAACAAATTACAAATTCAAATGGCTAATTCTAACTTCTACTATGGTTTCGAGTAATAAATTATAAAATAAATAAGCATTAATTTAGATATTCTAATATCAAATGAGTACTTGGGAGTTGGTGAGAAATTGGTATAGACCCCACTTACAGATAGATGCTATTTGACTTTAACTCAAGCATTGCACTGGAGACTTGGAGGTTCCCCATTCGGACCAGCTGGTACTGGTAAAACAGAGTCAGTCAAGGCACTCGGTTCTCAACTGGGTAGATTTGTGCTTGTGTTCAACTGTGATGAGACATTTAGTAAAATACTTAAATTTGCCTGCAGATGAGTATATAACTAAAAATAAAGCTATGAAAAAATTATTTTTAAATATAAAAAAGTATAAGGGAATAATATAAAAAATAAAGGTGAAATAATGTTTGCAAATTAAATATACTCAATGAATAAAGTAATTTTTAATAATCAAAAATAAACAAATCATTTCTGCTAGATATTAAAATAATATTATATATTGCTTTATAAATATATATACTTCTAAATTTTATTTGTTTAGTAATCAAGTAAATAAATGAAAGTATATTTTGGAAAAATAATTAGTATTTATTTAAGAGCTAACTTAAAAAATGGTTTTTACTTAGCTCGTCGCATTTATTGTTGTTTAAAATAAAGAAAAGTAACTCTTGATTATTGATATACTATCTGCAAATTATTGAATATTCACTGATTCGATGGAAATGCTATGGCTAGAATCTTCGTGGGTCTTTGTCAAGTAGGAGCCTGGGGTTGCTTCGACGAATTCAATCGTTTGGAAGAGCGTATGCTTTCCGCAGTCTCATAATCAATCCTCGTTATTCAGCTAGGTCTTAAAGAGGGCTCACAAAAGATTGAGTTAATGGGCAAAGATGTGAAACTTAACTCAGCTATGGGTATCTTTATCACTATGAACCCAGGATATGCTGGTAGATCTAACTTACCAGATAATCTTAAGCAATTGTTCAGACAAATTGCCATGGTCTTGCCAGACAAGGAAATGATTGCTAGAGTCATGCTTTACTCACAAGGTTTTAAGACAGCTGAGAGACTCTCTGGTAAAATTGTGTCTTTGTTTGATCTTTGTGCTAACCAACTTTCATCACAAATTTAATTATATTATATTTATGATAAATGGAAAATGAAAGAAAAATATTTTATCTTATATATAAAATTTCATTCACAAAGTCACTATGATTTCGGATTGAGAGCACTTAAGAGTGTTCTAGTTAGTGCTGGTAATTTGAAGAGAGGTGAAAAGGCTAAACTTAAAGATCTATCCGAAATTACTGTTGAATGGGAGACTATTAAAATATCGCTATTATATTTAGATCTTCTTATATTACCTTAATCTCAATAATAAAAATTATTTTTATATTTATTTGGCAATAACATTTTGATTAAGTCTCTCTGTGATACTTTAGTGCCCAAACTTATAGCTGAAGATATCCCGCTTTTATCCTCACTTTTATCAGGTGTGTTCCCTGGCTCCACTATCATATAAATCCGTGAAGATAAACTCATTGATCAAATTGAAAAGTTAGCGTCTAAGTACTCCAATTTAATAACTAGTTTATGTGCAATGTAGTTAACTAAATATTATCATTGAATTATATAAATTTAATTAAATAAGTACAACTTGATCTGTTAAGGACCATTTATAGAGAAAGTGTTGCAGTTATTCCAAATCAGCAACTTACATCACGGAGTTATGATGGTTGGTCCCACTGGTTGTGGTAAATCAGCTGCTTGGAAGATCCTCTTAGAAGCTTATACATTTATAAAAATCATAATAATAAATCTTTTCTCATAGAAAATTATATTTTAATTGTTAAGCTCTTGAAAGAATTGACGGAATTAAGGGAGAGTCATATATTGTTGATCCTAAGGCTATCTCCAAAGATGATCTCTATGGTAAATTAGATTCCACTACTGCAGAGTGGACTGATGGTGTATTCACTTAAATTCTGAGAAGAATTATTGATTCATACAGTTACATATCTCTCTAAACTCTTATATGATTGATTCTAATTAAATTAGGAAATTATTGATAATGTTCGTGGAGAGTCATCACGCAGACATTGGATTATTTTCGATGGTGATGTAGACCCAGAATGGGCAGAAAATTTGAACTCAGTGCTCGACGACAACAAGCTCTTAACCTTGCCCTCAGGTGAGCGTCTTTCTATCCCACAAAACGTAAGAATCATGTTTGAAGTAGAAACCTTAAAACACGCCACTCTAGCTACAGTATCTCGCTGCGGTATGGTTTGGTTCAGTGAGGAGACAGTGACCATCAACATGATTTATCATCATTACTTAAGCAGGTTAATGCAGGATGCTTATGACAGTCTAGGGGAGGACATTGAAAAGGAGAAGAAACTAGATGCTTCTGGTGCCAGTCAAAGTAGTCCAAATGATATCATTTAACAGCAATCAGCTGATACTTTGTACATGAGGAAGGTCAGGAGAAGATGTGTAGATAGCATCAGAGGACTCTTTGAAGAAGATGGTTTTATGACTAAAACACTCGATTACGCAGTTACTATCCCACATATCATGGAGTTCACCAGAATTATAATTACAACATGTTTACTAATAAGGAATAAACATAAAAAATACATTCATATTTACTTTAATTTTATGTATTTTAATATATAAATTAATAATAGATGCCTAGAGTCAACATTTGCATTGATCAGGAAAGGTATATCTAACGTGCTGGATTATAACGAATCACACCCAGATTTTAACCTCACTGATGAGTAAATTGAGAGATACATGCACAAGTATGTGATTTAAATTATATTTCAATGTTAAATATTCAAATGTGATTTTCGCTTGCATCTGGGGAGTCGGTGGATCTATGAACTTGCACACAAGAACAAACTTTGGTAATAAAATAGGAGAATTCACCAGTCAAAACAATTTAATTGAAATGGAGTTAAATCAGTAATATTTGCATTAAATATATTAAAATACATTTAATTTTGAGTGTTTCAATGCCATCAATCTCATAATACCCATTGATTGACTATGAAATCCGCCTTGAAGACCAAGAATGGCATCTCTGGAAGAAGAAGGTCCCCACCTTGGAGATAGAACCCCACAAAGTCATTGAAGCTGATGTCGTTATCACTACAGTAGACACCACTCGTCACTAGGAAGTACTCTGCTCATGGATCAGCGAGCACAGACCATTCTTGCTGTGCGGACCACCAGGTTCTGGTAAAACTATGACACTTATGGCCACACTCAAGATGCTCACAGACTTTGAAATGATCTTTATTAACTTCAGTAGCAGCACACTACCTGAACTCATCTTGAAAACATTCGATCATTCAAATGTTATTTAAATTGTCATTTATAAAATAAAAATGTATTGAATTTGAAATTACTGCGAGTACAAGAAAACTCCATCAGGAATGATTTTAAGACCTCATCAACCAAATAAGTATTAAAATACAATTATATTATTTTGTTACTAATTATTTTTATCTTTTTAAAATAAATAAAATATTTAATTTAAAAAAAACTCGAATGGAAGTTGAAAAATAAAATGCATTTGTATTATAGCATTAAGATATATTTTTTCTAGAAATCTCTATTAATAATTTCATTAAAAAAATTTTAAAATTTTATTAATCTATATTTTTTTAGAAAAAAATAATTAATTATATAATAAGTGGTTGGTTGTATTCTGCGATGAAATCAATCTTCCAGATACAGACAAGTACGGCACTCAAACTGTGATTACTTTCTTGAGATAAATTACTGAGTAAAATGGTTTCTGGAGATCACATGACAAGCAATTCGTGAAATTAGAGAGAATTCAATTTGTCGGTGCTTGCAACCCTCCTACAGATGCTGGAAGACACCCTCTCTCAGATCGATTCCTCAGACATTCTGTGTAATATAAGAAAGACACTCTGTTTTAGTATAATGTTATGATTTTAAGATTGCCCACTGATCTTCGTTGACTTCCCAGGTCCAGAGTCATTGAAGCAGATTTATGGAACTTTCAATCGTGCCATGTTAAAGAAAACTCCCTCACTTAGATCTCTAGCAGATCCTTTAACTGAGGCTATGGTCCAATTTTACACTCAATCTCAACTTCATTTCACTTCAGATATTTAATAAGTGTATTTAACAATATACTTTAGAATCAATATATAATAAAGATATGTAGGCTCATTACATCTATTCACCTCGTGAGCTGACAAGATGGAAATACGCTATATATGAAGCGCTGGAATCCTTAGATACTCCAGAGGATTTAGTCAGACTATACGTCCATGAAGGTCTCAGACTTTTCGAAGATCGTCTCGTTTATTCATTAAGTTATGTCTAAGATATACTAACTGTAAATTATTTCTGAATAAAAGCAGTAAATTAATTATTATTCTGAGGAGAAGGATTGGTGTAATTAAGCAATTGATGCTGTAGCCAATAAATGCTTCCCACAAATAGATTCCAGTAAAGCTCTTGAAAGACCTATATTATTCACAAACTACCTCAACAAGAACTACATTTCAGTCAGACAAGACGAGCTCAAGAAATTCATAGATCATGAAAATTTTAAACTTGAAATTTAATTCGAATTTTAGAAAGAAATTGAGCAAAAATATACATCAACTCATAAATTCAATTCCTCTCATAAGAATTAACGTATCTCCCTGTTCAAATCCTTCTATAGTTGAACTAATATTTTCTAGTTTTATTTCAAAATCCAATCTATTTACATTACCTGCTAGGTCTTCATGAGCAAAATAAATTTAAGTTTCTTGTAAATTATCGTAATCTAAAACTTTGCATATATACACAAAATACATTATCTTACTAACAGCCAATTTTATATACTATTATTAACAATTATTTAAACTTGTCTGATTCCACTGACCTTACAGTAAGCATCAATAACTTGGCCCAAACTCATCGCCTTATCAAAGAAAACAGCAGTATTACTACTTGTTTTATCACCTCCTCTCTCATTTGAAGTGATATATTCACTAATCTCTATGTTGATTGCAAATCTACGATCTTTAGATATCTTTTAATCACCCTTTGCACTTTGCTTAGTTTTAATACGCATCACTGTTTTGTTTAACTTTTTTTATTTTTCATTCATTTTATTGCTACTTTTTGGTATGCTTGATTAAAACTGCATTTCTTTCTTTTCTCTGATTTTATCCAAAATCGAAGATTTTACTTCTTCTTTCTCCTATTTTTGAGTTTCTAAGATTTTCAATCCCAAGCAGTGATGTTAATTCTCAAATCTATGATCCAAACAGAATTAATCATTATATAATATCATAAAAGTTTTTGGGTATTAAGATTTTATTATAGTAAAGCATTAATTAATAATATAAAGAATTGCAGATGGCAATAGTGGCACTTAGAGACTCCAGGTCTCTTGCAAAATGATTCTTGATTGTTGGGATCATCATAATGAGAACATACAACAACTGAGGATTGAATTTGAGGTCGATCTATGTTCATTGGTGTCATCTCACAAGTTATAATAAATTTTCTTATAATTACACATTATTAGTAATACTTATAATACATGTCTATGGTCACCACAGTAATACTTCTCACAAGAGCCACACTAAAAAGCAAAGAAATCTTTTTTATTGCATAGTTCAAAAGCACAATGATGTCCGATTCCAGAGTCTTCCATTTCACTATTTATTTTGAATTTATAACACAAATTTCTCTTATTACAATTATTATTATTTCAAGCCTAGAAAGTGATTCACATCCATTTACAAATCGCACACATTTTAGAGTGAGATAATTGCTTTAAATTATAAATATTAATAATAATAATTGCTAAATAATGGAAAGCATGCACGATAAGTTAGACAAACTTCAGACCGACTTGGCTGCAGTTGAAGAGCTATACAGTTTCGGAGCTCAAGTCTACCCATATCATAAAATAAGAGCTGAGAGAAGTGTAAGTATCTAGAATATCTAGCAAATATTGTATAATTTTCATTTACTAAGATTGAAATATCAAAAAGAATTAATGGTGTTTTAGTTAGATGGATTTTACTAAATTTATATAAAAATGAAAACAATAATATTAATAATCAGGTTTTAAAAATATGTTATTATGGGCAATAACAATAAAAATTTGAGAATTAAAAGAATCAATCAAAATGATATAAGCTAAATGAAATTTATCATATATTTCAATGGATTGTAGTTTAATATTTTTCATTACAGTTGAATGAGAATGAAGAGAGAAGAAACAATGCTTAAATGTTGGCTAATCAAAATTTAATGGGCTACACTGCTTCAAACGGATTCATTTGGGGATTGAGTTCCCTATTTTTATTGGGCGTGGCTAACCAAGGCAGCATCAAAGCATTCCCATAAATTTTCAATAGACCAGCTAAAGCTCTGCTTTTCTTCTATATTGGAGTCTGCATCAACTTGGCTTATTTAAAAATAAGAAATCCTTCTTATCTTTTTCTTGTTTCATTCTAAATCTCAAATGAAACTCTGAGTAGAATATTATCTTATAAGTATATTAATTTAATAGGCAGTGAACGTATCAAAGGTATCTGATTCCAACTTCACAAGAAGAAACTTTATTGTGAATAGAAGAGTTGCTCAAAACCAGCACGCTCACTCAATCATTAGAACTTGCCTTCAACAACTTGAAGTCAGAAGAATGGGATTAACAGACTCCAACCCTAAGTGAGCACAAAAAACCTTAGTCATTTCTGTGAGACATTCAAAGATGATGTATGCAATGCTTGTTTAAGCTAATTATATAAAAATTCTATCAAAATATTCACAAATTCAGTCGTTAGGTAAGTTCTTTAAAATTCATTATTTATATAAAGCGCTGTCACAATCGTCTAAGAATATCCGCAGAATATTACAAAAGTTATATAAAGAGTGCATTTTAGAAAGTCTAATATTTGCATTCTTTAATTATTTAAACATAATATTTCATTTATACATCTCTGATTTGCTAATATTTATTTATAATTCTTATACTTAAATTAAGTTAAAATATATTGCAATTATTAAACCTCAAACTTGTATGTATTGATTTATTTATTTACTGATTCAAAGTTCACTACTATCATCATTTAAGTAGTCATTTTAATTGAAAATTCCGTCTTCCTATTAGTGATTGTCATTGAATTAATCATAGTCCTGCTGTTGAGAGATAAATTAATTCTCGTTATCAAAGTCATATATTTATAAATAAAAATATTAATAGCATAATATAAAATTTTCCTAATAAAAATTTAAATATTTTATTCTTTTAATCCTATAGATTTAACAATTAAATAAAATCATTTTACAGCGATCTTAAATCCTCATTGATGTCAGTGTTAAGCTATTCTTACTGCAACATCCTCAGCTTTTAAGCCTTAGCAGTGAGTTTAACTTACAAGTGTTCAGCTATGCGTTTAATTTCATCCTAAGTTCTTGTATTCTAAGACACTTCTAATTGGTTTATAGTGCTACTAGTCTCTAGTATTTATGGATATCTGTGGCTATGATTTTAAGTCATTTTATTAAGGAGTGGTCCTGGGACTTAACCTAGACTTGAAGAGGGAGTCATTGGCTTCATTTCACTGAACATCTACTCTGTGGCGTGGTGATAGTCTGTCTATTAAGATAAATTTTAGTGATCGAAAGATGTCACTTATTATCCTCGATGAGAATCGATTCGATTGTGCTAAAGTTCATGTATATCATCTTGATATTCACCTAACAAATCTTCATCATTGTTATGAATTTACTAAGTTAACAAACTCTATTTTGAAGTGAGTCTTTAGCTGTTTAACTAGTTCGATTGTTGATTTTAGTAGGGCATGTCATAACCATTATCTGCATAAATATGGTGACTTTTGTTGCTTGTTGACATCATAGCTGACTGGGGTGGAGCCTTCTTTTCAATGCTTAAGATTATTTTCTTTTCCATCTGCTCATAATGGTTCATAAGACTTGGTTATATGTAATCATCGAAGAATTGCTTTTACCATTACTCTAAACCTTTTATTTAACTGAATAGAATGTAATAGTGGAAAATAAAATAATATTAAAATAAAATTTGAAGTTATTCACCTGATTATTAATAATCACAGATATCAACTAAAAAAATATTCCAACATAAATTCTTAAAAAATTATTTTTATAATTAAACAAACTTTTTGAACATCTATACAGTACATGAATGTTTTAACGGGTTTATTACTGACTTGAGTTTTGTTTCTAAAAATCTCTCATTAATTATAGTTTAACTGCTTGATTAACTCTAATTATGATTAGTTTTCAATTGTTGAGCACTTCCTCGTTATGATGTCATTTAATTTAAGTGATTTTAGCAAAAAGTCAAACATTCTTCCATGATTTCCTGCTTCAGGTTGTCTCTTGGAGTTACTGAATTTACCAAAGATGATTTCTAAGACTAGTTATGATTTAGATGCTAAGATTTAAAATGTGATCTTTGATTTGGACTAAATTGCTTTGATGCCTCTTAAAAAGTTGAATTGTATTCTTATGCTAAAATTATAATGTAACTTATGATTGTACTAGATACAATGATAGATTTTGGATATCCCTCTCTCACAGAAAAATCAGTTCTAGTCAATATGCTGCAAAAATCAGGAGTGTTAGATAAAGCCTCAAACGCCATCACAGGTTCGGTAAGTGACAAGTAGTCACTTGCACTACTGAATCACCTGCAGTAACTTGGCAATAATCCAAATGCTTTGTGGAGATGTAATCCAATCACTGCTTCCACAAGCCAGGGTGGAAGTATTATTGCAAGTAATAGCGAGAGTGACGAGAAGAAATTAGGTCTTACATCTGGAGGATTCACAAAGGACTGTTATGTGGACATGATAGAATATGCTCAATGCGTTTTTAATGAGTAAGTAGGATTATTACTTAAATAACTTACCAAAGTTGATATTTAGAAGAGGAGAAATTGAGTAGCAGGAAATATCAGGCTAAGTTTAAGTTGACACTAGAATTTAAGGGGGAAAAGTTAAACTTGGTATTTCATGCAGATTTAATTAAGAACTAGACGACTATGTCATTCATAAATCTTGTGATAATAAGCAACTAACATCAGTTGGCAATCATGAATTTAGTCATGTTTAGTTCACTCCCCCACATGGAAAATTTAATCTCCTTAAATATACAACAAAGCAATACCCAATTCAGTTACCCTTTAATTTGAAAGCAAATTATCAAAATGATAGTGTAAGATATTTTCATGTTAAGTTTCGTTTATTTAATTATTGTTATAGTAATCATGTTCCTTGGATCTAAGATTTGAGAGATTTTAAATTGGCAGAGAAAAAGATGGCAAAGCTATTTATCCCCTTTTTGAATAACTCTAGATTAAAATTCATTTCCCAGAGTAAGTTTAAAGAGTTGATCTAATTACTTTTAGAGAAGTGGAAAGTGCAACTATGACTTCATTACCAGAGGGTACATTCAACTTTGATGAAAGAGATAAAACTGGCGATTGGACTATAAATTCTTTTTAAAATGCTCCTTAGTCCACTCCTTAAGATACTCAGATCCGCTTAACAGGGAACTTTAGCCATAATTAATTAAAATACCATTAATATTTTATAAAAAAACATTATTTAGAAAACATTTTAATATGAATTTTCAACTTCAAGCTGAGAAACTGCACAATCACAGATTTAGGAGCTGGAATTGTGGCAGAAGTGAATGCAAAAATAAAAGATTACTCATTCACAGGCAGTAAAATTGACAAAATTATTTGCAGCTAAACTGGTAATATGAACAAGGATGACCCATCCATTTTCAGAGGAGTCAAAAATATAGCATATGCCAAGAATATCGAATACAGGTTATGATAAAGCTTAGTCGTTTGTGCATTTTTTAGTTGATATTTGAACTTTTGATACAAATAGAGACACATTAATTTCATTAAGAGATTTTGATTCATATATTATCTGTTAATAATCATACTTATTTTCCGTAATCATTGCCAAATAAATAAACTTTAAATAGCATATTTTATTATTTGAAAGTTAAATACTACTGTTAATTATTGTAATGTAATGAAATAATTCTGAATATAAATTGAATAAAATTATTTAAAAAAGATTATTCGCTAAAGTAACTTTCTTACAAAAACTTAATTCTTACTATTTAAAGAGAAACCAATTAAAACAATCAGTATAATTTTGGTTAAATAAACTTGAAATAGATGAAGCAGTATCAAGATAAAATTTGTGTAATATCTGGGGGCTCCAGAGGGATTGGTTTCACAGCAGCCAAGAAATTTGCAAGTGAAGGAGCTATTGTTATTGCATTTTATTTAACTTAGTTAATATTGCGAATTATAATTATTATTAATTAGTGTATTTTCTAGTCAATTGAACAGTGTAATGGAAGCAAAAAACTTACTATCAAAATCAGAAAATAAAGAATATGCTAAGAATCAATAAATTTAATTTACTATTGTAAATTAAAACATTTTTATCTTTTTATTTTATTAATTAAAGATAAAATTTTTATCTTAACTAAAGGACTAATTCTTTAAATGATTTATAACTTAATTTTAGAATTTCAAAATTATGAAAGAAGATTTAAAATAAATTACAATAGTTTTTTTTTCTAACATTCTATTTTTTCCTTGACTAAACATTAAGTTTTATTATTTTAAATTTCAAAGCGTTAAAAATTAAAATAGCTTATATACTATAATAATATTAACAAATATTAAAATTTTTGAATAATCTTCCCCATTTTCTATGAATATTGAGATTTAGGAATGCGATATAAGTGACGCACTATAAAGAAAGCAACTGTTAAGATACATATCTGATAAATACGGGAGGATTGTGAAAAAATATTTTATTATTTAAATTATATTAATATCAAATATATAAGATTGATGTTCTATTTCTAAATCATGGTATATTGGGTATATGTGGAGATTCATTGAGTGTAATTAAGGAATCTGACTTTGATAAAGTAATGAGTGTCAATATAAAATCTAATTTCTTTATGATAAAAGAGGCGCTTCCATTATTAAAACCTGGTTCAAATATCTTTATTATTTTCAATAGTTTTTACCATAATTATTTTTTGACAAAATTTAATCACTTAAGCAAAATATAAATGTTTCAATTTTAAATAATTACTTAATTTGAAGAAACTACCATCATATTAAAAATTAATTTCTATTTAAATGAGATTAATTATAAAACTTTTTCCCCCAGAACCCCATGCTATTTCGATTTATGATTGAATATCTTAATAACTTCCAGTTTACGCTCTACTAGCCCAAGTTATGAGTGTTGCTTGTATGCACTCTCAAAAGCTGCTCTAAATAACATGGTTAAATCCCTAAGTGAGGGGCTTTTAGGTCGGGGTATAAGAATTAACGCAATAGCTCCAGGGATTGTTTCAACAGACATATGAAATAAAAAATAGAATAGAAGATTATTCTAAGCTATACATTTGATTGCATTCATTATTTCTATTATAAAAACATGGGATAAGGGTTAATAAACATGGATCCATAGAGATATGAGAAGATGGCTGCAAAACCAGAATAAATTGTAGATTTTATTTTAGCAATTTGTTCGCCAAATATTGGATCCTGGCTTAATGGAGAAACTTATTTCATAAACCTAAAGCTATTCATATCTCTTATTCAAAACTCTTTTTAAATGATTCTACCATATTTTATTTAAAAAATTACTTTTGCTTTAGTTTACATGGAGGGCATTATAAACTCTGAGAAAATTGTTTAAAGTCTTATTAGTCCTGATAGCACGATTTAAAGACTGCTTTTATGTTATTCCAATTTTAGATTTAATCATTCCGAATTTTTCTCTGCTTATCCCATTTGATGAGAAACATTTAAAAAGGGCATGTGAATTTACTTCATAAGAAACTTAATGATTTTTCCATTAATTTGAATCAACGATAAATCCAAGGTTATTCTTTTGAATGTATTCATCACTAGGGTTAAGCTCGAATTTCAACTCAAGTTCTTCCAAACTCCACTTATTCTCCTAGGCGACACTCTATCTTATAGCTGTTAAATAAGCTTCTGGGAAGAGTAATCCTCCAAACTATTAATATTAATATAACTCTTCAGGCTTTAAAGTGCTCTGAATAATTTAAAATATTGATTTATGATAATGAAACCACAATCCCTTTTTCCCATAGTCAGTTGAGTTGCTGAGTTTTGTCAACTAGTCGATTCTCTTTTTGAAGTCATCAATCCATTCAGTTGCTGAAATATTAGCGACATTGTACTTTCTCCATTTCTTGGGAATCACATCGGCGTGTAACTCCTCTGCAAGCTATTTTAAAGTTCAATTTTACAATATTATGTCATATAGCATACAAAAATATTACTTCATCTGAATGAATTATAGAAGTTAAAATTTTGGAGGAAATTAAAGCTGTTTTAGAGTATTTGTAGATTTACGTTCACCAATGCACATTTCACGTAGCAAAAGCAAGTCTTGTTTAACTGAATCTAGAAGAGAGGATGCTACAGTAACTTCACGTTCTAAGAATATAAATGATAGTTCAGTAGAATAACAATTATTAAATTATCCATATCTAGTAATTTATGATGTATTAATTAAATATAAATCTAAAAATCAATATATAAAATTTAATTATAAACCATTAAAATGAAAATTAGTAAGAAAACTTAAGTATCAGAGCAAAAGAATGCTCAAGTCAAAGCATTTAAATTATCAAATAAAAAGTAAAATAAACAAATAACGAAATAGAAAAGCTAAAAAAATGTCAAGCAACCTAAGTTAGTTCATAATAAATCAAAAGCTAAAAAGGTTAGAAATAATGTTTAATAGAAATAAGATAACATTTAATTCACAAACATTTTGAAGAATCAAAAGGTATAAGTAAGATAAAATTTATAACAAAAAGTAATAAAAGGTTAAATATTATACCATAGTTTATCTTTAATTTATTTCAATTTAAATTTTAAGTTATTAATTTTATAATTTATAGAACAATAGAAAAATGAATGAGGCAAAGCCATAGTTGAAATCTAAATCTATCTCAAGTTCTGAAACTCAACCACCTTTATTCAATAGATTTGAGAATAAAATTTGCTTGATTTCTGGGGGAACCAAAGGCATTGGACTTGCTACAGCGAAGAGATTTGCTTAAGAGGGAGGAACTGTAATTATCTCATCGAGTCAATAGAAAAGTGTTGATGAAGTGAAGAAAGAGATCAAAGAATTTAAGAATCAAATCGAAGCTGTCGTGTGTGATATTGGCAATTCTAAGTAGAGAACCTAACTCATCAATCATGTGAGATAGAAGTATGGCCGTATTGACGTTCTATTCCTTAATGCTGCTGTAATTGAGCATAGAGGTAATCAATTAGAGATTACTGAAGAATAATTTGACAGGACTATTGATGTGAACTTAAAAGGGCTCTTCTTCATGATTAAGGAAGCAAAGCCTTTAATGCCTAAGGGCTCAAATATTTTACTTACTTCTAGCATGGGAGCTTTTGATCCATTTTATCAAATAGGTTTATATGCCATGACTAAGGCAGCAGTGAACAATTTGGTTAAGAGTCTCGTTGAGGAGCTAAAGCCTGATAAAATAAGAATCAATGCAGTAGCTCCTGGTTTAGTGTAAACTGAGTTAGCTGCTCCACTGATAGAGTAGAATCCTCATTTAATTAATTAATCAGCTAAACCTGAATAGATAGCTAGCTTCGTTGCCACAGTATGTTCTGAAGATGGATCATGGTTAAATGGGGAATGCTATATCTTTTTATATTATTTAAACGATAAATTTACTGATATAAATATATATTAAAATCATTAACGGAGGATGGCCAAAGTTATGAAGCTATTAAAATCATCAGCATAATAGTTATAACACAAAATCTAAAATTAAAGCTTTTCTATATCTTTATTTCAATAATCGTTAAATTTACCATAATGATTTCTATATTACTGCTATTATCTTATCCAATTAAAAATTTTTATCAAATTTAATTTAAAATTTAAGATAAAATGGATGTAAAAATAGTAATTCGCTTTAAAGTCTAAACCATTTATTCCCTTTTAATAATTCGACTGTTTTTAATCTATTTTCGAATTAGTCATGCTAAAATCACTTAATTATTGATTGATAAAAAATTATTTTCAAATATTTTGTAATTTTGGGGTTAAAGTTGTAAGAAAATTCAATTTTATCAATATTCCATTAATTTTGCTGATTTAAATTAAATTACATAAAAAACAATAATTTTTTAAATTAACAAACATTATACCAAAAAGAAATGCAGGTAATTGTAAAGAAGCCCACTATCTGCTCTAACATCAGCGACATTCTTCAAGCTCAATCAATAAAAATAAAATTGTAAAAATGTGTTGTGAATGTTGATTTAGCACCGTGTTTTATTAATATTTGAATTTATACGTGAAAATTAAATTATGAATAACTGGAAACTCCTATGAGGGAGACTTCAATAATGAGTCGCGAGTAGAAAGTTTAAAAAATTGCCAGTCATATGGCTGAAATTTTGGAAACATTAGACTTAGATCTAAATGATGAATCAATTAGGGACACTCCAATGAGAGTTGCCAAAATGTATGTCAACGAACTTTTCAATGGGATAAAAAAAACAACAAGTATTCATCTATCTTTCTAAGTAGAGAACACTTTTCTAATTTTAATTATTTAGAATTGGATGAACACAGAAGCGTTCCCAAGTATTACCACTTTTGCTCTAAAAGATCCCACAGAAGTTACTCAGAATATTAGTTTATGAAAACCCCCAATTTCGAATAAAATTAACTTTTTCATTTAATCTGTGAATAACATTCCATTTACCTCAACATGCGAACATCACTTAATGCCCTTCTTTGGAGTAGCCCATATAACCTACTACAGTAAGGATAGAGTAATTGGCCTCAGTAAACTGAATCGTATTGTTGAATTCTATGCCAACGTCCTCAAGTACAGGAGAGGCTTACCAAGTAGGTCTAACGAGCACTGCAATATGTTCTTGCCACTGAGCATGTCTCCGTAACAATGTAATTATTTACAATACTAATTAAAAATCAGGTAAAATTTTTAAATAAAAGATTTATGGTGGCTCTTGAATTCTGTATGACTGTTAAAAGCAAATAGGTCTTTATCAAATTATTCAATATAGAATAAAATAATTCGATCTTTAAAATATAACAATGGAAGCCCAACACTTTTGTATTCAAGCTAGAGGTGTGAATCAGAAAGGGTCCAGCACAATCACTAAAGAGGCTGGAGGCAAGTACAGAGAAATGGCTAAATTATGAGGAATTAAATGAGAAGCTAGATCAATTATCACATCAGACTTACATCAGTAGATTTCATTAAACATCATAATATTTCTATAAACTGAATTAGTAAATTTTTCAAAATATGTTTAACTGTAATAATCATGATTTAAAAATAAATACTTACACTTAGTTAAAATAACAAAAAAGTATAATACCTACTATTAAATTTTAATGAATAAAATTAGAGTCTAAAACCAATTGGTTTATAAGGGAATTTATTAAAAATATATAATCAAAAAAAAGAGCAAATTTTCGTTAAACATTCTAAATCTGAAATCTGATGTGATTTATAATTACTAATATAAGAATAAATGGTAATAATCAGAACTATAAATCAATTCTATTGTAAGGAGATTGAAAAGGAAAAATAAGAATTGTTCAAAAACCAAATTCTTTGGAGTGTTTATATTATGCTAGTAATTTTTGAGTAATTGCTAAGTATATGTGACCACACTTACTCTCTTTCAATTTCTTTTAGTGATAATGCTGATTAATTATATTTTCTAACGATAAATTAATTCTTATACCTTTATTTATAATTGACAGAATAACAAATATTTATATAGAGACGAATGAAAGGATTAAGTATTTATAGAAAATTAGTATTTGGTTAATAAATTATAAAATCAAAAATCATCATGAGATTAAATTTCATTAATTCTTAAAAATTAATCTCAAATGTATATTTATCTATTCTTTCACATTGTCTTATTTTGATCACATTTTTGGTCTATTAAATGTATCGCACATCTCACATTAATATAATTTTATTTTATCTAATAAAATAACAAAAACTAGAACCGAAATTAAATTTAATATTTTATAGAAAATACATTCTAAACCCTCATACTCTCTAACAGTGACAAATATCTATGTCAAATTATTGAATTCATTGCCTTTAAGCTAAAGTTATCTTTTTATTTCTTGTGTACAATAAGTAGCTAAATCTTCAATTGAGGTATACTCCAAGTCAAGCAAATTTATTTGATAAAATATAACATGTATTGCTGTTAAGAATAGCAAATAGCACTACAATTCTATATTTTATACTGCAAAACACAATCTTTCAAAGGGAATTAGAAAGTTTCTGTGGTGCCTTTAACTGTCATCTCATTATTTATAAAAATTAAGAATAAAAATTTCTAATATTAACTTTATAAAAAGTTATCTAAAAACTATGTCTGTCATCTTAACATGGTCATTTCCTAATTTTTCAACAATCAAAGCAGGACTTCTTGTGGGAATAAGCATTTTACTGTGAAACTTCTTACATATAGCCAATGCTATTTCTTGAATGTCATTTTTATCAATGATGTATGGAGAATTTTCTTGCTTATAGCCTTTTAAACTTTGTAACTAGAATAAATTAGACAAACCCTTAAATAATACAATATACTCTCATAAAATGGATAAAACATGTGGTTTAACTTGGCAATCATTCTGTAGTTGTGACCATGAAGTGTCTCTCTTTATACGACCCCATTTTTATCAAGTTTCGCTACAAAATGTGCAGAGAAAAATCTCAAACTTTATTTCTCTAACACTAATGTCCCAAAGTTATTGAGGTTTTGATTTTCAGGTTTTGTGGTATTCATTTGTGTTAATAAATTAGTATATTTAAAGATAGATTATTAATCAAATAAGTCATGAATATATTATCAATAAATGGCATAAATTAGTGAATTATCTTTATATCTTATCAATATAATTCTTATTTTTTCAATTCTAAGAATCTGAAAAGTGGGTTCGTTATAGAAGCACTTGTTCTCTATAGTAGAACTAACTGTGAAGGTAAAGCTTTCAAAAGCTTATCAATTTTTCCTTATAGTTTTACTAACCAAACTGCCTTACTATCAGTGCCTTCGCTCTATTTTAATATAAAAAAAACAGTTGTTAGTTCAATTAAAGTATCAACTTAAATGAATATTAATATTTAGCATCTTCAGCTGCAGTAATAACATCATCTCCTGTGCCTTGCAAAAGATTCATATTTTGGATGAGTTGATTTGTTTGTCTTTCTCTCACTAATTTCTCAACGTTTAATGGTAGACCACTCCATGAAGGGCTTTCAACTGCTGGGAGGTCTTTAATCCAAGTCAAGAAGCCTTTATAGTTTTTGACGTCAGGAATTCTCAAAACTTGTTCATCTGACTCTGCAGGTTGATTGAAAAGTGGGAACTCAAAGTTAAAACTTTCAGCTCTAAAGAACTGATTTACCAGGGAATTCAAGATTTTGTTATCGAATTCATTATCAATCTTTCCACCGAATACTGATTGACCAATCAAAGTTCTAAGTGCATCTTTATAATTTTGTAAACTTAAGTCTTAAGACATTTAGATAAATATAATTAGGCATCCCAAGGAATTCTGTCAGGATCAATATTTTATCTATCTTTGCCCATTTGATCAACCCATTCGTCTACACATTCCAAAGCACATCTTTGATCACTTTCATTGAATTCATAGAACTTACTCCAACCTATAGGTGTGTATCTTAATCTCTCTTGGACTACAGCATTGAACCAAGCGACTAAGAAGTGGAGTCTACTTCTTTCAACTGGTATTTTATTTGATCTAGACTCTGTTATTGTGGAAGTATAAGATCTTAAGAGTGAGGCTTTAATACCAGAAGGTGGTTCGAATACAAAGATGTGAGATGCTCTTAGTAGAGTAGTTGGCACCTTAGGATTAATTTCCATTGTCAAGAATAGTCTGAACTGTGGGTTTAGTTATAGCTTGTAGATTTCTTTCTCGAGTTCGATCAACCACTAAGGGGCTAAGTGAACATTCTTAAGTAACACCCAAGATCCAGTTTTGCTTGCTGCCTTGATTGCTTTATCAACTAAGCCAAAAGCCTCTGGAGATCCGATAGCAACTGAAGTGTATTTTTTATTTGCCTATTTGGCTAGCATGTCAACTTTATAGGAAGCATCGAAACCTGGAGCTGATACTAAAAGTAAAGGTGACTTTGCATTAGATTCTTTATCTACAATCTTCATTAAATCTAGATCTCCTACATTAAAGATTTGATCACCAAGAACCTTAGCAATGAATAATCTAGCTGCTGCTATAAATCTATCTGGTCTGAGTATTTTGAGCAAAATTAACCTCTTGATATCTTTAGTTGATTCACCCTCAGGGCCCATAGCTCCCATTTAATCTGGGATCATACTTTCAGCATTTGGATGATCCATGAATTAGACCCAACCACCTTCATTTATCGAATATAATCTGAAACTTAAAAGATCATAATTTAATATATCAAGTTCTTTATTTTAAATTCCTTCATTCATTTCAACA